>JAJIBD010026534.1:0-19474 GCA_021461705.1 Cryptotis parvus
CCCAAACTCACAGGTTTATCACACTCAGCCAATGCTCAGCCAAAGCAGCCCCACACTGCCCCAGCTCTTTGGGTGGGGGGTAAAGAGCCTCTTGGGGTGGGGAGGTTGAGGAGGCTGGAGCAGAGAAGCATGAAGGATCCAGAGAGTGAACCGCCCAGGAGGTATCAAAGATACATTAAAAAGAAAAAGAATGAGCCAGGGAACACTTTCTGGTAGGCAAGGAAAGTCAAGCCCCCTAATCTGGGGGACCAGAAGTCTAAGACAGATAGCAGGACATACCTTTCATTGGACATTAGAGCCAGGCAAGATATTTAGGTGACATGAGCCAGGCAAATAACTGGGTGTGCTTATGCTGACCCAGCAACCAGCCTGTACATCAGCGGAGACCCAGACACAGGCACAGGCACAGCAGGATCCAGGCAGCCAGGCTCTGATCCAATACACATGGGGAGGCAGGAAACTTCAGGTGGAGGCGTTGAGACTGGAGTGAGGGGGACACCCCAGGCACTGGAAGCAGTTGGCCAATAGTGGACAGAGACGGGGATCCATCACCCTAGACAGGACCTAGCCTTGGACCTGCATGCAAGATGCAGCCGCTCTCTAAATAGCTGATCAGTTGCTGGCGGAAGCAGGATAGGTTAGGCGTGGCCTCCTGCCCCCTGTCCACACACAGAACAGCCAGTTAGACTCTGAAGGCCTTTGCCCTCAGGCAACGGGCACTCCCACCCCCACCCCAGCTGTCTTCTGTGGGTCTCATGATTAGGTCTCCCAACAGCTCCACCTGGACCTCATCATCCCTGAACTCAGGAAATCCTTTAAAGATAAAGGTCTGGCCTCCCCCGTCACCTTGCTGTCTGTAGCCGACTTCCCCAACCTGGAAAGGAAACTGAGGCAAATGGGATATTATCAGGAAGGCGGTGATTAGGGTAAGAAACAAACACAAGCCTACACACAGTGTGCATTAGCAACACTCAGCAAGGCGTGGGGGGTGGGAGGGAACCAAAGGGGGAATGGTCAGCTGAAAATCAATTTCCCAGCAGCCAAGGGGAACTCAGCCAAAGGCCAAACTGAAGAGGATCCTCCAGGCAAGGCCCAGAGGCAAGGGCAGAGTCGGAAGCAGGATCTTAGGGCGCCAGCAGCACCACAAACGCAAGGGACCTCACGTGAGGGCAGCTCTGGGGAGATGGGAGAGACCAGACTTTGAGGGGCACCTTCCAGAACTGGGAGAGTGGGATAGACCCTCAGGGTACCCTCCTGCGGGGATCCACGCCCAGAGAAAGTCAGGAATCCATCCAGAGGTGTCGATTAGTGACTCAGGCTTGTACTGGACCAACACAGGAGTCCTATGACACCCCAAGCAGCAGCTTGAACTCTCCTGCCACCCCTGGGACTGCCCAAGTTCTAGCTTCCTGTTCCCTTCCTATCCACCCTTAGGCCCTGTGACTTCCTGTCTTCCCTCCTTCCTCAATCCCGGAGTTCTCATACTGGCCTGATTAAGAAGCACAAAAATCCTTCTCCCTCTGCCTCAGAACTCTGCTGGGGCACTGCCAGGTCCCTTCCCACCCCCCAAACAAAGAGGTAACGGTGGGCTAGTGAGGGGGACCCCGCATTGCCTCAGCATGCTCCAGGCCGAGACTCACAGAACAGCTCAGAGTTTCTGCAGTCCTCAGTCTCATACGAGCAGAGCCAGACCCGAAGCCCCCAGTTCTCCCATCCAGCCAAAGTAGGCGCCTACCTAGAGAGCAGCCTTCACGTCGAGGCACCTATTCTGGTAGTGCAAGCATCTAGCCCTCATCAGCGGGCACGAACCTCTGGCAGCGCTGCTCCTGGAACCTTCAAGCAGTCCACACTCCTCTTCAGTGCCAGGCCCAGGAATAGAAGTCTCCTTCAGACGTAGCATCAAACAGGGCAGCTGACCATGTTGTTCTCTGGAGCATTCAGAGGCGCCTGGAAAGATAAAGCAGATCCCCACTCAGGCCAGTAAAGCTGCTTCCGCCCAGAGGTAGTTATGGGATCCGAACTCCCCAGTGGCTGTTTCTGGAACTCTGTGGTGCTCACAAATACATAGGAATCACCTGGAAGTACCTCATTAAGGCAAGATTTCTGAGCCTTTCTCCGGTCTCCAGGCCCATGAGTCTCAAGGAAGATGGAATTGGTTCCAGGTGCATCGGAAGGGCCAAGGCCTCCCTCAGGTGGAGCTGGGATTCTGGGGAAAGCATGGACAGTTCATGGTGATCCCTCATGATTGGATAACACAGTGGGTTCCCTTGGTTGTGAAGGGCTCTTGGGAGCAGGCCCAGCTGATGGGACCACCCAGGGAGGAGGATGGATGGAAGGGAAAGGCCCTGGAAGATAGAACAGGTGGGGTCCAGGCTTAGCTGCCACTAGCTTTGTTGGGGACCCTGTAAATCTCTTACTGGCGGTGGCCATCTCTACCGTTAATTCAGATTCTTACTGAGGGCCTAATATCGGGGTGACGGGGTCAGGGAGCACTGTGCTAGGTAGCGGGGTTGGCGGGTAAAGTCGCAGCCCTTAGCTGCTGGGGGGCAGATGAAGGAGAACAAATCCCAGATCTGTGTGGAGACTGTGGGAGCAGCAGAGCATCTCCCCTTCCTTTTGGGCACACCTGCTCCTGGAACCTGAAGCTTATGGCCAGCAGCTGGAGGACAAGGCCCGCCCACTCCTTGGAGGCTAGCAGATGTCCCAGTGTTGGAAACCAAGTGACAGCCACTTCAGGGGGAGAAGGGCAGCTATTGAAACTGGATATGAAACCAGCCTTTCAAATGCCTCCTCCTCGGCCCTTCGAGACTGGAGATCAGAAGGGGTGATGGCATCATTGTTCACTCTGAAATTATTTCGGGTTCTCCACATGCAGGATAAGGTACTGACGCTAGACCCCACCCCAGCTCAACTGAAGCTGACTCAGAGCAGGAGCCTGTATCAGAAAGTTCCTGGGGCGGAAGTCTCGGCTGCTGGGTAAGAATCTCCACCGAGACCCAGCAGGGCAGCAGGCAACTCCAGACAAGAGAGGCATTCCAGAAGGGAACGTCCTGAGGGATTGCCAAGGAGGAGCTGGAGGAGAGAGAAGGTATTTGGGACCTCATTTGCCAATAGAGAGATTAAGGTTTTTCTTCAGGGTGATGGGGAGCCGCTGAAGGTTTCTGAGTAGGGAAATGTGTGTTTTGTGTTTTGTTTTGCTTTGCTTTGCTTTTTGGGGGTCACACCCAGCTACGCTCAGGGGTTACTCCTGGCTCCTCGCTCAGGAATTACTCCTAGCAATGCTCAGGGGACCATATGGGATGCCAGGGATCAAACCTGGGTCGGCCACATGCAAGGCAAACACACTACCTGCTGAATGTGTGGGTTTTGAAGGAGGGAGTTCTTTCAAAAACCACACCAGGAGAACCACACCAGGTTGTACTCATGAAGCTACTCCTGGCTTTGCACTCAGGGAACTGTATATAGGTACCAGGGATCAAGTCATGGATTATCTCCTGGAAGGAATAAGATGTGATCAAAATCAACCAGCAAATTTAGTTTCTCTCTGCCTTTTTTTCACCTCCTCCAAGATTGTATTGTTTCTATCTGTGACTCGGGAGTTTGAGCCCCAGGATCCCCTTCTGTTAGACAATGTGGCCTGAGGGGTGTTGGTGGAAGGATTTCCCGAAACAGATCAGAGAAGGTGGTTGTCAAAATCCACTCCTAGCCCTTTGCAACCATTAGCATTGTACATGTGCAGCCCTGGATGAGTTGATTAGCCGCTCTGAACACTTTAGGTCAAAGGTGACCCTCCAGACAACCTAGAAACACACTGACCGTGCACATAGGTGTGCTCTGAGAAGCCAAGGCAGGCCCAGACTCAAGCACACTCAAGATTCCTTTGCTTCACCCGGTGGGGGCAGGAAGTGCTAGGAAGTGTATGACTGGGAGAATATTTAAGCAAGATTATTTCCTGTGAAGTCCCCAAACCCCCAACATGGGTAAGGACGAGAGGAGTTAGCACATCTATGTGGGCTAGAGAGCAGATTAAACATTTATAGATGCCAGATTAATATTGCAGGACGGCCAACCGCAGGGATGGAGGCAAGACCCCAGGGTACCCCTCTCAGATGTCAGCTACTTGGAAAAGTGAAATCTCACCATGGCTCTGGGTGGAACTGTGTGAGAAGGGAGGGCTGCCCCCTCCCCCAGGCTTTTCCACTTCAGAATCTGAGCCTGCACAGGTGGTGCTGCCCCTCTGAACTTCACTGATGCTGATTCATCAGTGCAAGTTAGGCTGAACTGGGCCCCCTGACCTGTGTCTTAATACATTGCTCTCATCAAGTCAACATCAGCAGAGGACAGTGGTAAATCTGAGAAAAGGAAGAAATCAAAGAGCCATTTTAGTAAGCTTTCAGGGGCTGGAGTGACAGTACAGTGGGAAGGGCATTTGCCTGCATGCAACTGGCTCAAGTTCAGTCCCTGACATCCCATATGGTCCCCCAGCACCATCAGGAGTCCTTCCTGAGTGCAGAGCCAGAAGTAAGCCCTGGCAGTAAGCACTGCCAGGTGCGCCCACCCATCCCATAAAACAAAAAATAAAGAGAAGGAAAATAAGTAGTTTTCCTTGGAACACACTTGGCACCCAGCCTCTCCTGACCAGCACAGTCCCTCCTGGGCCACCCCTGGCCCCAGATGTGTCCCTGAGAGCCTTGGGGCCCTGCTGAAGTCACCTCCCAGAGGTCTCAGTCTCATTCAGCAGCACCCTACCCACCCCACTGATTTTGCTACTGAGTTCAATGGTCTCTCCTTGCCTTGCCTCACTTTTTTCTTTTTAAATACTTTTTAGTTGGGGCCTGGAGCAATAGTATAGTGGGTAGGGCACTTGCCTTGCAGGTCGTAAACCCAGGTTTGGTCCCTGGCTCCCCATAGGGACCCCAAGTCCCACCAGGGGTTTTCTTTGAGCACAGAGCCAGGTATAAGCCCTGAGCACAGCTAGGTGTGACTTAAAAAAAACAAAGCCAAAATGAAAAATATTTTAGTACTTTGTGTTGAATAATTTAATGGTATATAAAGCAGACTTTTTTTAACTTTTCAAAAAATTTTTTTAATGTAGACTCGGGGATCAAATTCAGGTCGACTGCATGCAAGGCCTACCCACTGGCCTATCGCCCGGCCCCTCTCCCTTCCTTCCTTCTCCTTCCTTCCTTCCTTCCTTCCTTCCTTCCTTCCTTCCTTCCTTCCTTCCTTCCTTCCTTCCTTCTTCCCTTCCTTCCTTCCTTCCTTCCTTCCTTCCTTCCTTCCTTCCTTCCTTCCTTCCTTCCTTCCTTCCTTCCTTCCTTTCTTCCTTCCTTCCTTCCTTCCTTCCTTCCTTCCTTTCCTTCTTCCTTTCTTTCTTTCCTTCCTTCCTTCCTTTCCTTCCTTCCCTTCCTCCCTCCCTCCCTCCCTCCTCCCCCCCTCCCTCCCTCCCTCCCTCCCTCCTCTCCCCCCCCCTCCTCCCTCCCTCTCCCTCCCCCCCTCCCTCCCTCCCCTTCCTTCCTTCCTTCCTCCCTTCCTTCCTTCCTTCCTTCCTTCCTTCCTTCCTTCCTTCCTTCCTTCCTTCCTTCCTTCCTCCCTCCCCCTCCTTCCTTCCTCCCTTCCTTCCTCCCTTCCTTCCTCCCTCCCTCTCCTTTCTTTCTTTCCTTCTTCCTTTCACGGTTGGGCCACACCTGACTGTGCTCTGGGCTGCTCCAGGCTGCTGAAGGACCACATGGTACCTCGGCATCAAACACTGTTGGTCATGACCAAGCATATGAAGGAGGGAACAATCTTCCAGGTGATCCCGGTCCTCGATTCCTCCCATCCTTCCTTCCTCCAGGCTCACCTCACTTATGGCATCCCTCTTTTGCCTCTTTTGAGACTCCCTCTCATCCTCCCAGCATCTGAATATGCAATGCTGAGGCCATAGAGATAGTACAATGGGTAGTGCAGTAGCTTTGCATGTGGAAAACTGGGTTCAATCCCTGGCATTCCATATGTACCAAGAGTAATTCTTTATTTTATTTTATTTTACTTTATTATGCCACCATGAGATATACAATTATAAACCCTGATTGGGTTTCAGGCATACAGTTCAGTCATACAGTGTTCCAGCACCCATCCCTCCACCAGTGCACATTTCCCACAACCAATGTCCCCTGATTCCCTCCCCTCCAGCCTCCCTCTATAAGCAAGCACTTTTGCCTCTCTCTCTCTCTCTCTCTCTCTCTCTCTCTCTCTCTCTCTCTTCCTCTCTCCCTCTCTCCCTCCCCCCCCCCCACATTATGGCTTGCCCTACCCTACATATATTTAGGGATTATGATGTAAATCCCTTTGTGTGCATTGTACATTCAATGCTCAATTCTAGTCTGGCATTACCATTTCCAACAATTAATAGAACACTGGTATATATTTATATCCCATAAATAAATGCGATCATTCTATATCTGTATAGAATACTATCTTTTCCTTCTAATTTTCACTTAGCATGATAATCCCAGGAATAATTACTGAGTGCAGGAGTACTAGGCATCAAACCAGGAGTAACCATGAGCATCGCTAGGTGGGTCTCCTCTCCCCCAAATGTTTTTAACTGAAAAATTAAGGTGCAATGCTTCTTGGCCCAGCCCCTGGCTTCTTTGATCTCTCTTTGGGATCACTATGGTTTAGATCTTTGTTTTGGGGGCCACAGCGACGGCACAGAGGGTATGGTGCTTGTCTTAGAGGCAGTAACCTACGTTCAACCTCAACACCAGGTATGGCCCCCAAGGAAGGCCAAGCTGAGTAGGAAAGTGGTAATAAACTGGACCTCCCTCTTACTTCTCTGAGTACCGGGGTGAGGGATGGGGTGGGGGTCCACCAGGTCCGGCTGAGCTCAGTCCCTGACTGCTGACCCCACCACAAGGAGCTGATGGTCCACCACAGAGGAGCTGATGGTCCACAAGGACCATCAGAAGACAGGAGCTATGCCTGGGGGTCATGCTACGGGGAGACACCCCTGGCCAACCCTCCCTAATTCCACATGCTCTTGCATTTCTCAGGGGACCGTAGTTTTTTTCCCCATCCAGTTTATTAGCCAGGAAACAGGAGCCCCGCAGAAGCTGAAGTTCCAGCCTTGAAAATAAAACTAGCCGGTGGTTCAGATCCGGAGCTGAGAGGACGGATCTGGTTTCATCTGTGGGACTGGGCTCAGCCAGAGCGCTGTGGTGCCCTGCCAGGGGTTGCCACCCCCAGGGCCGCTCGGTCTAGGGGCTGGGGTCTTCCTGAGGCATGTTTAGCCCGGGAAGAAGGCGATTCCCAGGGCAGACGGAAGGTGGCGCTCCAGCACCGCCCGAGAACCCGACGGGTTCCTCCTAGGTCCCAGGCCAGACTGAGAGCGGGTGGCCATGCTGGGTGTCCATCAGCGGGCACCCCATGGAGTCTGCACCGTCTCGGCAGAGCAGATCCTGGTGGAGGCCGAGCCGCAGAAGCTGGGGACAGCTCAGAACCTCAGAACCTTCCAACATAATCATGTTTGGACTTGGCTCCTGGATTCTGTGAAACCAGTTTCCATGCTCCATCTCCCGGGTCAAGAGTGCAATGGGAGAGACAGACGCTCCCAATAACAGATCCCCCAAATAAACTCAGAATAGGTTCTGATTGGAAAGTCCTGTCTTTGATGTTGGGCTCTAAGCAGCTAGTATTGGGGTCTGGCGCTTTCCCTGCAGTGAGGCCCTGAGGGCAGAGGCCAGAGGTAGGCCCTGTTCCTCGGGACAGTGGAGGTTCCAGGTGCTTTCCGTGATTGCCCGGTGTCTTTCACGGGAGTTTACACCCACGGAAAAGACATCTGTGCTTATCCACTGGGAGACTGGCAGGCAAATGACTCACATCTAAGGTGAGGCAAGATGTCCATATGTAAATCATGACTGTTACCTGGAAATGCTAAATCAGTGACTGATCTGTTGCTAGTGATCTGTGCTGTACCCTCCACCTGAAAACTGTATAAAAGGCTTAGGGCCGGAGTGATAGTCCAGCGAGTAGGGCTTTTGCCTTGCACGCGGCCGGCCCGTGCTGGCCCAGGTTCGATCCCCGGCATCCCATATGGTCCCCAAGCACTGCCAGGAGTGATTCCCTGAGTGCAGAGCCAGGGAGAAACCCCTGAGCATTGCCGGGTGTGACCCAAAAAAAAAAGAGAAAAAGGCTTAAACCGTGCTCAGTAAACGGACTGCTTTCGGGACCCCACTGCGTTGGACTTTCTTTTCCTTTTTGGCGACAGCAACAAGGCAGATGCTTCTTCCCAAGCCCTTCCCTCTCCTTTTGCAGGGATGAAGTCTGGCAAGATCCAAGTCTCCCTCATTCGTGCCAGGGAGGGGGTTGCTGGCCGGTGTCCCCCCGACCTAACTTTGAAGCTAAATTAGTCCCAGATCTAGGGTTGTTCTGGGTTAGGGTGACTCTAACTCCAAACCGAACAAAGGGGTGCTGGGAGGGTGGGTACGGGTGGAAGGGAGCAAGGCCTAGAAAGTCAGAGAGTCTTGGGGACATGGAAGGACGTGGCCCCCTGGCCGGCCAAGGCAGAGGCCACCTTCAGGGGATGCAGTCAACCCGTGTGGTCCTGGAGCCTGGAAGAACTGATGCCTTTATCGTGGAATTTCAGCCTCCCTGCCGGGGAGGGCCACAGCAATTTAACTAACGCTTGCGTGTGTGCGTAGAAACGCAAGTGTGCCAGACCCCACTTACCCGCATTTAAACTGAACTTCCCACACTTCCCGCCGCCAACAGCTCACAAAAGTTTGGCTCAACCAAATGCATCTCCAATGGCGGACCCTGGGCAGATTCTGTCCCAAATGCCCCTAAATGATTGCATGGAAGTTTTGTGCTTGGATCTCTACATCACTGTGAGAAACGGGGTTCTGCACTTACTGCCACAGAAGCAAGATGCTCTGGGCGCCGACTGTTTCCTGCACAAGCGCTTCACCAGGAACAGTTCAGCGGTTTCAGATGCAGTGCCTTTGGCGCCCTCTACCGGAAGGCCCCCCCTCTTCTCTCTTTTTCCTTCCTTCCTTCCTTCCTTCCTTCCTTCCTTCCTTCCTTCCTTCCTTCCTTCCTTCCTTCCTTCCTTCCTTCCTTCCTTCCTTCCTTCCTTCCTTCCTTCCTTCCTTCCTTCCTTCCTTCCTTCCTTCCTTCCTTCCTTCCTTCCTTCCTTCCTTCCTTCCTTCCTTCTCCCTCCCTCCCTCCCTCCTCCCCTCCCTCCCTCCCTCCCTCCCCCTCCCTCCCTCCCTCCCTCCCTCCCTCCTCCCTCCCTCCCTCCCCTCCCCCTTCCTTCCTTCCTTCCTTCCTTCCTTCCTTCTTTCCTTCCTTCCTTCCTTCCTTTTGCATTTTGGGTCACACCAGGCGATACTCAAGGGTTCCTCCTGGCTCAGGAATCGATCCTGGCAGTACTGGGGGACCATTCAGGATGCTGGGGATAGAACCTGGGTCAATTGCTACAGGCAAATGCTCTTCCCACTGAAATATTGCTCCAGCCCCGCATTTCTTTCTGAATGCACGTGTACAATTATATCCTGATAGGTAATATAGTTCTTCTGGGAGAAGAGGTTAAAAGTCCTAACAGTGGGTGAAGCGCTTCCCTGCACACAGTGCCCCGGTTTGTCAGACCTCCACAACACACGGTTCCCCGAGCACCACCAGGAGCCATCCCTGCAGAGCCAGGAGGAAGCCCCGAATACCGCTGGACATGGCCCCCAGAATATAAAATAAAATTGAAATCCTTAAAAAATCCTTAATAAACAGCCTTGGGGCCGAGCAATAGCAGATAGGGTGTTTGCCTTGCATGCAGCCGACCCCGGTTCAGTCCCCGACATCCCATATGGTCCCCCCGAGCACTGCCAGGAGTAATTCTTGAGTGCAGAGCCAGGAGTAACCCCTGAGCATCGCCAGGTGTGACCCAAAAAGCAAAAAAATAAAACAAAACCCCCCAAAAAGAGCCTTATTACTGAGAGTGTACCACCCACATGGCAGAGCCTGGCAAGCTACCCGAGTCTTATTTGATATGCCAAGAACCAGTAACAATTATAGACCTCATTCCCATGACCTGATGGAATGGTTTGAGGCTCATGTTCCTGGAGCAAGCAGATGCCCTTGGGCGACACTAGCATGTGTCAGGACATATGGAGATGTTACCGGTGCCTGCTCAAGCAAATTGATGAACAAAGGGAAGACAAGTGATACAAGTAAAAAAAAAAACCCTCCTGGGGCCGGAGATAAGCAGGTAGGGGGCTTCACCCATATTGGAATCATAGCACCCCACATAGCCCCCCCAAGCACTGCCAGGAGTGATCCCTGAGTGCAGACAGGAGTGAGGCCTGAGCACTGCAGAGTGTGGGTCCCCAAAACAAATAAAAACTGGGGAAGCCAACCAACAGGGGCTGGAGCGATAGCCCAGCGGGTAGGGCGTTTGCCTTGCTGCAGCCGGTATGCCGCCCGGGTTAGATCTCGGCATCCCATATGGTCTCCCAAGCACCACCAGGAATGGCTCCTGAGTGCAGAGCCAGGAGTAACCCCTGAGTGTCGCGGGTGTGACCCAAAAAGCAAAAAAAAAAAAAGCCAACAAACCCCGCTACTGAGGATCAGCACTATAACCTCCAGTGGTTTTGCTCAGGTACCTCCCAGGAACTAGTTCCGGGGTGTGGAGGTGCCGTGTGTGAGAGCTGCCCAACTCCAGTCACTCAGCTGGGGCTCAGTTAGGTGTGTTGGGGTCGAGGCAGGGACCTGGAAGCTGATGGCTGCATTCTGGATTGCAGCGTCCTCACGGGGGTGGGGTATGGAGGTCTTCAGGCCCGTTCATCTGCACTCCCAGGGATCTTTGGGGCAGCTTCACAGCCGCCCGCCACTGCATCCTGGGGTCCCAGTGAGTGCTGGCACCCGGCTGGTCACTCCTGTAGCTGCTGCTTCCTGGGCAACCAACTTGGTTTGACTCTGTTCAAGAACCCCCAGTGGGAGCTCTGGGATTGTCTACACCACATCCTGATGGGGAAAGGCAGTCTGGGGTGCGACAGTCAATGCTGACCCCCAGTGGAGAGGATTTGTGTGCGTGTGTGGTGGAGGATGCGCCACTCAGCGCTCGTGCAATGACGCAGCCCTGAGGAGACGCAGCAGCTCAGGCGTCCTGGGGCTGGATGCAGCCAGTCAGGGCTGCTCTCTAGGTCACTGCTGGAAGGTCTGGGCTGTGCCTTCCTGCACCCCTCAGGGCTCCAGTAAGACTTGATGTGTTTGTGTGTGCAGGGTGCGGGGTCCCCTTCTATTAGACAAGTGCCCAGAGAAACAAAGGCAGACATGTAGGCTAATGAGAGATACTTGGTTTTACTTTGCTCTGAAAAACCTGATCTAAGAAAAACTGCCAGACCACCCTCCCCTACTTCATGGGGCCCGCCATTTCCCATATCCGGACTTCCCTCTCGTCACAGCTCCACCCAGCAGACCAGACTATCACAGCCCGGCTTGCGCAGCCGCTAGCGGCCGCACGGTTCATCAATAAATGCTTTATTTAGAGGTGACTACAACAGTATACCACCCGCACGGCAAGCCTGGCAAGCTGCTCGTGTAGCATTTGATATGCCAGATACCAGTAACATTTATATTAGGTAATTCCCATGACCTAATATAATGGTTTGAGGCTCTTTATGTTCCTGGAGCAAGCGGATGCCTTTGTGTTCTACTAGCATGAGACAGGACATATGGAGATATTACTGGTGCCCGCTCTAGCAAATAGATGATTAACGGGAAGATAGTGATAGATAGTGAAGAAAAACTGAACCGGTTTGGACATCAAGTCTCTCGCCTGAAGTAAAATCTCAACTTCTCTCCCAGAACAAAAAGGAAGACAGGCAGCGTGCTGCAGGGTACCGGAGAGGCTCGACGCCAGCCTCCCTGCACTGGTGAGTCCACAAACAGCAAAACCCCAGGAAGCATCTGGCTCCAGACCCGGGGCATGTGGGGAGCCGTGGGGTGCTCGGCATTGGGGTGTACAGACCCACATGGGGAGCCGTGGGGTGCTCGGCGTTGAGTCCACAGACACATGGGTGGGCACACGGGCTGCTTTCCAACACTGTCAGGTTTGGCCCATTCAAAAGCCTGCGTGGCCCAGGTGGGCGGGTGCGGGATGTGGGAGCCTGCGTGGCCCAGCCAGGTTTCCATCCCGACCGAATCTCCGCATGGCCGCTGTTCCTGGGTGTGTGTGCGCTGTTGGCCCCTGGACCTGGCAGACCCCTCAGGGATCCAGGAGCGGGCTGGCTGTGCTGACCGGAGGTTCCAGGAGTCAGGGCCGTTTCTCCTCAGGAGAACTGTCCTGCAGCGGCTCTGGACAGGGACACGAGGTGGCAGGTGAGTGAAGCGGCGGGTAGGGGCTGCCCCCATGAAGCTTCCCAGAGAGGCACAGTGGGGGCAGGGCCCCTTACGCCCCTGCACTTCTGGGATACTTGAGTGTGTGTGAGGGGGGTGTAGACCCCAGAGGTGGTGCTGAACATTCCCTCCAGGGGCCAGAGCAATAGCAAAGCAGGAAGGGTGTTTGTCACCCACAATCTCCAGCAGCGCCAGGAGTAATTCCTGAGTGCAGAGCCAGGGAGTGACCCTGACCATTGCTGGGTGTGACCCAGAAAGCAAAAAAAAAATAAATGAATAAAAATAAACATTCCCCCCCACTCAAGACAGCACACACCAAGGACTGTCCAGTCCTCTGGCCCCTGCCCCAGGCTAAGTGAGTGCCCTGGTCTACGCCCTGTCCAGAGGCAGCTGGGGCGGGCCTTAGCACCAGTGCCAGCCACAGCTCGTCACAGCGGCCTCGGGCAGACCAACCAGGCTGGCACGTGAGGGGGGTAGGGTGCTACCTGGCTGTGGTGCATCCGTGCAGGGAAGACCAGAGTGCCCTCCGGCACAGGATTTGGGGGCGCGTCTGTCTTCAAGGGTGTTAAGTTGATTCTCCTTGATAAGGAAGAGAGAAAAGTCGGAGGGTGCAAGGTACAAGCACGGTTACCTCCAGGGAGGGCTCCCATGTGCTGTCCGGAGGGACAGCCAGTTCTCAGCGGCTCACAGGGCGTGGCCAGGAGTGGAAGCACCCAAGTGCTCCCTTGCTTAGAAGCGGAAACAGTGTAAAGGGCAGGAAGTCCAGCCGGGTATCATGGGGGCAGACGACCAGCCGGGGCAGAGGGCAGGCAGTCCAGCAGGGTATCATGGGGGCAGCCAGCCCAGCCGGGGGGCAGAGGGCACAGCCCAGCCGGGGCACAGAGGGCAGGCAGCCCAGCTGGGGGCACAGAGGGCAGGCAGCCCAGCCGGGCGCAGAGGGCACGCAGCCCAGCCGGGGGCAGAGGGCAGGCAGCCCAGCCGGGGGCAGAGGGCAGGCAGCCCATCCGGGGCACAGAGGGGCAGGCAGCCCAGCCGGGCACAGAGGGTATGCAGCCCAGCCCCAGGGCGCAGAGCATAGCAGACCTGCAGATAAGAGCAAGGCAAAGTCGCCTGGAAGGGTTTTAGGGCTCCCGCCTCTCTGGATGGCCATGACCACTCACCGGGCATGGGCTTGCTCCAGGCCTGCAGTGTGTTCAGGGTGACCCTCCGTGGCAGCTGGCCTTTGTCCTGCTGACCACTGTGCCGCAGGACTTTCTCCTCCGAGGGCCCGGGCAGGGAGCTCTTGGCACCCAGAGTGGTGGCGGGAATTTCCTTGGTCCCTGTGGGGGGCTGGCGGGGGTTTCGTCTAAGGGTGGCCACACAGGGGCTGTTAGGGTCTTGGCTGCAGCCACTGGAGGTCCCCTCTGCAGGCCTAGGCCCCGCGAAGCACCCTGGGGCATCTGGCTCTTGGCTTTCTTGGCTGTCTCAGGAGTTCCCACGCTCAGAACCAGCTTCTCTTTCAGAGGGATTCCCAGCTCGTCCCTCCTCGAGGGTGACGAAGGAACAGTAGCCATCCGTGGAGGAGATGGCCAGGAAGGCCCCATCGCTGGACCTAGTTTCCAAATCAAGGGACGCTCAGACTTGCACCAGGTATGGGGGCCACACTCGCCCTCGCTAGGGAGGGGGTTCTGAGGCCAGAGACGGTATGATTGGTAGGGCACCTGCTTTGCAGTGTGATGACCTGGGCTCAATCCTTCTACCCCATATGGTTCCCCGAGCCCTCCATAAATGATCCCTAAGCACAGAGCCAAGAGTAAGCCATGAGCACTGCTGGGTATGGCCCAAAACGCAAAAAAAAGTAATTAAGTAATTCAAAAAAGGGGGTGTTGAGGGCTAGAGAGATAGTACAGTGGGTAGGCAACTGTACTATCACCCCAACACCTCACAAGGGCTACTGAGCACTGCCAGGAGTGACCCAGAGCAAAGAGCCAGGAGTAACCTCTGAGCAACACCGGGTATGGCACCAAAAAAACAAAAAATGGGGTTTCCAGCAAAATCCCAGGCTTGTGTGGAGGCGAAAGTCCAGTGAAAGGTGAGTGTATTTACCCTCAACCCCCACCGCCCGCTTCCAACCCTGCTTTCTCCCCAGGCGCCCCCTCTGACGGCTGGTCCCTGAATCTTGTTTCATGGTGCCCCATTTGTGCAACTGTCCCATGTTGCACCCTCAGAATATCCTGGGGGGTCCTCAAGGGTCCTAATCGCAGCAGGGCTGACACTTGTGACCGGACAGAGGCGAGATGAACACTCAAGGCCCAGAGTGGAGAGGGCAGGCAGCCGGCTGGGCTGAAGAGAGAAACCCCAGGACGCCACAGCTCTGGGTGCTGGTCCCACCCGGGCAGTGGGGCAGGGGTGGCGATACAGAAGGTTCCTCCTGGAAGGCCCCAAATGGCCAGGGAGGCCCAGGATGACCCTCAGCGCATGAGGATGAACCATTGGCCCCAGGGAGATGCTCTGGCTGCACCCTGGCCAGTGAACAAACAGGGCTCATTCTGTCCTGTTACCAACATCCTGCCCCTCTATGGCCACGCCCATGACCACGCCCCCAGCAGCCCCACCCCGCTGTACATCCTAGTAGCCCAATTCCCTCCATGGCCATGTCCCGTGGCCACGCCCCAAGCTGCCCCCACCTCACCAGGACACCTCGCTCAGCATTTAGTAGTGAATGTTGGACAGTAGCGGAAAGGGAAGGGGCTGCTGGGTGCCGTAGAGGAGCACGGAGTCCTCAGTAGCCACGGCAAACACCAGGTGGTAGGGCAAGGCCACTAGTCAGAGCCCCCTCCCCTGGGGTGAGAAGGGAAACAGGGCCTCAGGGAACAAGCAGACGCTGGATTCCTTTCACTGTATTACTACATTTTCAGCTTTGCTTTTTTCGGAAGGGAGGGAAGTGGGTCTCTGTCTGGCAACGTTTACGCGCTGCCTGACTCCAGGTCACGCCTAGCAGTGCGCGGGGACGGAATCTGGGCCTCTAACACACAGAGCCTCGCGCTCAGGCCTTCACATGCTCTCCAGTCTTCTATTTACTGTGCACAGATCACCATGTCTTGGTCACGGCTCCAGGCCCCAAGGTCCAAATGAATTCAAGGGAGAACAGCAAAGGCAGAGGAAAGAGGCAAGCGGTGAAGAGCCTTGGTCAGACAAGACAGCGAAGGCACTGCCTTACGTGGATGCCCCCTGGCTCAATCCCCAGCCCCAAGTCCTGAACGCTGCCAGGAATCTGATGCCAGCCCGACGCGCTCATCTTCATGTTTACAGCATGAGCATGAAGGGATGCCACCCATCTGCTCGCAGAGATACCAGACTGCAGCAGGGGTTCCAGGTCATTTTAAGGCCAAGGGCTGAGCACAGGCTGCATGCGAAGCCCAGGTTTGATGCCCAGGTGGGCCCCAGACCACCAGAAAGCAGCTTAAATTAGCAGGCCCTGCAGACACACCCACTCCATCTGACAGACAGCACACACCTCGCTTCGAGCCCAGATCTCAGCTCAAAGTAGACGGGACAGCAGCGACAGCCAGCGTGGCTTTCCAGGGCACGGGAGATGGGCAAGAGGCCTGAGGAAGAATCGCCTCAGGAAGGGCAGTTTCTGCGCAGGAGCAGAAGGGGGAAGGGGGCAGAGGTTCTTCCTGGAGAATACCTACGTGGTGTTGGTGACATTCTCCCCAGACTCCACGCAGCCAGCCAGGGGACATATGCTGGCGTTTGGGAAGACCCTCCTCTACAGACCACTCCTGGGCCCGCCCTGCACAGGCACCCTGGAGGCCTCGGTGTGAACACGGAGGATGGCGTTGCCCTCCCCGGAAGCCCTGGGTGGAGTAGCAGCTCCTCAACCACCGGAGCACCCAGTGCCTGAGCCCTGAGCCCAGCAGACATACCTGGCGCGAGGAGCAGCATCCCATCGGGCATGAAGCTGAGGCGGGAAGAAAGACTTCATGCTGTCGCCGTGGAACATGCGGTGGTGCGGCCTGTGGCACAAGCAGGCGCCAGCCCCGCCCACGACATGAACACACACGCACACGTGCCACACATGTACACCCGCCCGCATGCATGCACACACGGCACTCCACGCATTTGAATACATGTGCACTGCATGCACACACAAACATACACGCACACCCATACACACACGCACCTACGCTCACGGAAACCCACGAAGCCGGTGACTTCCAGGCCCCTTCTGGCTCCTCACTGGCCCTGCCCCACGGCACAGCACCGCTCAGGTCATCGGGCCCTCGTGCGGGAAGGTTGGACACGCAGGTTCGCGCTGCTGAACTGGGCTCCTACAGCTGCTTCAGCAAACACCTGGGAGCCACCCACACCCCATACCCGCAGTATTTGGGCGCCTGACCGTAACTGGACTGGGAGGAAGCAAGTCACAGCCCAGGTTGTTTCGAAGCAAACGCTCAGAACTCCTCAATGACGGAATGCCTTCGGATTATTTTATTACTTTTGGTTTGGGGGTTGTTTCGTGGGTGCCGAGTACGGATAGGACCTCCCAGCCTCCTTACATGAGCTCGGTCCAGACTCTCTTACCAGCCCCTGGATGCCTTTTATGGGAACCAGGGCAGGGCGTGGCCTAGGGTCCAGACTGGCCTCAGCCAGCTCGGCCAAGCATGCCCCTCCCAGCAATGGCTCCCCACCTCACGCCCTGTCCCCCGCCAGCAGGCTCCCTGCCCCTCAAGGCCCTGCCTCAGCCAGCCTGGTCCCCACTCAACTATTAGGATCCTGGTTTAATGTGCCAGTCCCTTCCAGGAGTAAATCCCACCCGGGGCCCACATCCCAGCCACTGGTTACCAGAGAATATGGCCTGGGCTCTACACTGGGGTGCAGAGGTTGTGTACCCCAAACCGAGGGAACCACATCTCGGGGTGGAACCTGGGACCCACCTGGCCAATGCTTCCCTGAGAGCACTCTCCCCACCACCGCCTCGCCCCCGTCCGCCACCAGCCCCAACACACCAACTGAGCCTTGACTGCCCGAGAGGAAGGAGCCCTAACCACTGGGACAGGTTGGGTCCTGGTTCGTCCAGAATGGCACACCGAGTACCAAGTACCTCTCCTTCAGCCCCGATTCCAGACAGCATCTTTGGAAACGCTGAGTTATATGCTTCTTCTTCTGGAGTGCTGAACACCCTCAGGACCCTACAGAAAGGAAGAAGGGCTGACCTCTGTCTCCACACAGAAGCCAATCCATGCCCGGGTGGGCGCCATAGTACAGCAGGGAGAGCACTAGCCTTGCACAAGGCCAACCCAGGTTAGATCCCGGCACCCATCTGGTCACCTGGAGCCCTTGTTAAGAGTGATTCCTGAGCAGAGTCAGAATATTCCCTGAGCACAGTAAATGTGCCCCAGACTAAATAAATGATCGGCTCGTCTACAGAAGACAGTCTGACAGTGACTAGGTGAAGGCAGATGCAAAGCCCCGAAGGCAGTTTCTCCGCGAGGCAGCAACGCCCCTGATGTCACTTACAGGACACGCCTTCAAGCAACAAGGACCCTGGAGCAGCAGGTGAGTCGGGAAGTTGTAGGGCCTGGGGGCGAGCAGCTGGCACGCGAGCTTCTCACCCAGTGGGGACTTGGAGCCAAGAAAACAGCAGGGATCAGAGCTATAGCAGAGTAGGGAGGGTGTTTGCCTTGCACGTGGCCAACCCAGGTTTGATCCCCATCCCATATGGTCCCCTGACTGCCAGGAATAATTCCTGACTGCAGAGCCAGGAATAACCCTGAGCATCACCAGGTGAACCAAAAAGCAACAAAAAAAAAAAAAAAAAAAAAGAAAGGAGAGCTATTGTAGACAAGATAATTCTTCAGGTGGGTGAGCACTATGCCCAGCATATTTCTCTGGCTTAAAAAATTCTCTGTTCCAGGAACACAACTGGTTGTAACTATGCTGTACACACAGCAATAAGTCCTCCTTAAAAAGAGAAAAAATCTGGGCCAGAGCGATAGCCCAGCAGGTAGGGCGATGTCTTGCATGCGGCCAGCCTGTGCTGGCTCGGTCCAATACTGCTGACCCCATATGGTCCCCAGAGCACCGCCAGGAGTAATTCCTGAGTGCAGAGCCAGGAGAAAGCTCCTAGCATTCAGGTGTGACCCAAAAGGCTAAAAAAAAAAAAGAAGAAGAAAATCTTTTTGTTATAGCCAACTAAAAGGAGTCATGAGAAGTCACTGTACTGAATGGGAGGGGTTGGAAACAACCAATGCAATATTAAACTGTATGATAAAAAATAAGAGTCCAGTGTCCCCATGGGGTACTCTTCTCGTTGCTCGTCGTATTTATGACTTCCTTCTTCAATAGCCTCCAAGATACTCAAATGGCATCTAAAGCTTGTCCTATAACTCTCCACTTATTCAATATTCGCCAAATATTAATCGTGGTGCTTGGCACTCGGCCTTAGTTATATCATTTATCCCCTGCCTGAAAGAGTAACAGGGAATCAAAATGCTTCATAGGAAAACAAGCTCAGGGACACCTGTGACTAGATGCCGGCTAGCAATAGGGGCTCTGGGGCCCAAACACTTGAGCAGGAAACGTCGAGCTTAATGGAGGTAGGAGCCGGCAGGCCACAACATACCCGTCACAGCTCAGCGTGGCGATGTACTGGCCCAGAGGGTCCCAGGTCACCCCCTGTACGTAACCCTTGTGCTCATTGAAGATGGAGACCTTGTGGCCTTACAGAAAGAAAATAACGGCATGACGGCCTGCTTCACGAATAGAGCCGGTGTAGAGCCACTTAGAGCCACAGCGCACAACCTTGCTGATGTCCCAGACGATGGCCCTGTTAAGTCCACAGAAGCTGAGGCCATTAAACTGCCATCTCTGGCCCAGCAGATGTCACAGATATCCTCTAAGTGGCCCCCTAGAATCCAAAGAGGAAGGGGGTAAAGCAGGGAGCAATTCTGTCTCAGCAAGAAAATCAGGCTCGGCAGGAGATAGCGGGGAAGGTTTAAGCAGGCCCCACACACTGCCGCAGGTAGGATATTCCTGCCGGAGCCTCCGCGCTTGACCGCTCCATATTGTGCTCCTAAGGCTGATTCTGTTTGACTCCAGAACCACATTATAGCAGCAA
>JAJIBD010026535.1:0-179746 GCA_021461705.1 Cryptotis parvus
AAAAGAAATCTTGGTAACTATATTATTTAAGACTAATTATATTTAATGCAATTGATGGAAAATAAAGCTACTAAGTGTGTTTCTTATGGAGAAAAAGCAAAATTAAAATGTGCTGGACTAAACATTATGCCTTACTCATTTACATGGTAACTACAAAATCACAATTATGTGAAAATTAAGTCACAAGTTTCCAACAGTGTTTTCCTCCATGTTCACCACTGTAAATGCTGTGTATATGAACAAGGTGCTGTTATAAAGTTTGTACATTTACTGCATAGCTTACAAAATGACATTGAGTAGTTCTGCTACTGGCGATTAGCATTTCATAGCCATTTCTCTGAGGGTGTTTCATTCACTCTATCCAACATGTTCAATAAATATTCCCAGAATAAAGAAATGCAATCAAGCTTAGTTAATCACCAAGTGAAATGATTTCAAGGATATATCAAATGAACTTATAATGCACATGGACATACATACACAGGCACAGACAGCAAGTGGACTGATGATATAGTCTTTAGAAATCTTGAGGATAGAGAACACAGATCTATTGTTGAGACCTAGCTGGCATACACAGAAGTCCAAATAAAAGTATATGTCAGATTTCTAACAATTCCTGGAGTTACTCTATTTTTTCATTTTTTTTTTGGACCACACCCTAGTGTAGATAACACACTCTGACTAATAGTAATGTACAACATTGGCCCATCATTTCTAAAAAAAATGCCAGTTGGCCAACATGCGAGAAAGGGAATGGGTTAGGGAGGAAAGTGGAAGCACTCTAAACTTCCCATTCAACTTTTTTTTTCAAAACCTCAAAATTCTCTAAGAAATGCAGAATGAGTTTGCAAACACAGACTTTATTAAGATAGACTGTCAGTGCACAAATTAATGCCCACAATAAAAAAAAACCAAATATTAAAAAAACTTGTCAGTTCATTATACACATTTTTCAAAGAAAATGAAAAAAATTATTTTCTCAAATAAGAAAAGGAAAGTTATATAAAAAGCATGATGAATCACCATTTAAAGCTATGATTATCAAAAGTAGTTCTATATAATGCTAAGAATTAACCCAATATATAATTTGAAAAATAAATGGAAATAGATTAAATTCATTTAGAAATTGGAATTAATCTGTGAAATTAATCAAATTAAACCTATTTTCAAAGTATATAATACTTGATTTTATAAACTACTATGGCAAGAATACAACTAGAAAATGCTCTGCTGTTATTCGTATGGTTAACTGCTGAATACTAGTATGTGTATGATCACAACAGTATATATTGGCCTATGTATTGGCCTCTGAAAGCCTCTTCTTCCAGAGCAATTAAATGTAACACTCCCAGAAAGTCCACAAATCTTATAGGACTTCTTTTTAGTGTTTACACAAAGAAACTCCACTAGAATAGCAGAGCCTTTGATTTTTGCTCTTATCTCTCCCCTAAGACAACCCTACACAGACAGCAACAAAGTGCCTTCCTCAAAGCCCTCAAGGCCTTATGCAAGGCAAACGCCCTACCCGCTGGGCTATCGCTCCAGTGGCCCGTAAATTCAACATATTTAAATAACTAAACTTTAATGATGGTTTCTCTCCTCCCATAGAATTTAAGTTCACAAGAGTAGAGATATGACTGTACTCACCATATTCTACACATACAAGTACATAGGTGGCATATATGTATGTATTGTCGGGCGCTCCCCCGGGTCCCGACAGTGCCGGGAAGCGAGTTCCCTTCTACCTCCGAAGCCGGCGAGGAATGGATGAACACTCAGGAATCCGATGAGGTTTTAAAAAGCTTTACTTATCACAGGTTCAGGCATACAAATCAGCAAAAGGAAAAACCCGATGCTTAGGATTCCAGGCTAGAACCCCAGCCACGTGTAGGCCAAGATGGCGACCACCACGTGTGAAACTTCCAAGGGGAATAAACGCTCACAAGGCGAGATCCCACCGGGAAGAAGAAGCCCGGGAGAGCGGGCACCTGCAAGTTTATACCCCCCAGCAACTCAGACCTTCCTCCCATTGTTATGGAAAGCAGGGAGGGTCCAATGCCCTTAGGTAGTCCCTCCCTGCATCTCACCTAGGGCCTTTACTGTGCTAATGTTTTGAGCCGGAATGCCTTTGAAATGTAGAGAAGGGGGTTTCTGAGATGGCATGTCACTGTACCAAAGATCAACACCAATACCAGTTAAATATTTCTCCAAGCCTTCACAAGTCTCCTCTACTTCATTGTAGTTTTATATTTTATCAGGGAGCCATGCTTGTTTGTTTGGAAGCAAACAGCATTTCTCTCTGGTCTAATTACTTAGGTGTCCTTACGTGGCCAGGCTAATATGCTGGTAAGATCTAGCTAGTCCCACGATGATTGTGATAGCATGGGAGAATATTTATACCAGCTAGTACAGCATACATGGTCAGATAAACTGCCACATTTAGACTACCCCCTTATCTACGGAGTGATTTTGGGAGGCAATCCAGAGCAGATGCAGCGGCCCTTAGGAGTCCTGCAACATATAAATAGCAATGTTTTTGTCTTTTTTTATTGAATATATTCTTGAAAGGTTTAATTGATTGACATGATAGGGCAGGGTTGGAAGTCAAGTGACAGAGCACTGTCTTACATGTGCACAGCCTTCAACTGTATCTCAGAGTTTATTATTTAAAAAAACAGATTAATATAGTAATGTTCTCATGTGTTCATGCAGTCTTTTTGATTTTAATTTTAGATATAGTTGCAAAATAATGCCATTAATATACAGAAATGATCTAATTATTTGTACACAAATAGAGTATTTGAATCTACAGATGATCATGAACTCAGTAAATCAAACTTTATATATTATATTTAGTTAAGTAGGTGACAATGCTCCATAATTTTGCTAGATTTTAAGTGAGGTATTTTCATTCACATTTAAGAACGATCACTATCACTATCTTCCCGTTCGTTCATCACCAATTTGCTCGAGCGGGCTCCAGTAACTATCTCCATATGTCCTGTCTCATGGTAGTAGAGCCCAAAGGCATCTGCTCACTTCAGGAACATAAAGAGCCTCAAACCATTATATTAGGTCATGGAAATGATCTAACATAATTGTTACTGGTATTTGGCATATCAGATATGACAAGGGCAGCTTGCCAGGCTTGCCGTGTGGGTGGCATACTCTTGTAGTCACCTCTAAATACAGCATTTATTGATGAACCGCATGGCCACAAGCGGCCCGCGAGTCGGGCTGTGATAGGCAAGTCTGCTGGATGGAGTTCTGATAAGAGGGAGGTCCGGATGTGGAAAATGGCAGCCCTCATGGAGTGGGAGGGTTGTTTGGCTTGTTGCAAGGCTCTGCAGGGGTGGCAGGCCAGGGCTAGAACCCGACATCCCTCCTGGGCACCTCATGAGCGGCTGTGCAGAGAGAGAGGCTCGTAGCAGCTCTGCCCCATGTCTGTTAGTCTCTGGATCAGCATACCTGGGCCCAGATTGAAAAAAAAACTGCTGCAGGGTGGGTGTAGATGATCCGAGCTGTGATAGGCTCATCTGCTGGATGGAGTTCTGATGAGAGGGAGGTCGGATGTGGAAAATGGTGGCCCTCATGGAATGGGGGGAGGAGTGTCTGGCTTGTTGTGAGACTCTGCTGGGGTGACGGGCCAGGGCTAGAACCCGCCATCCCTCCCGGGCGCCTCGTGAGTGGCTGGGCACAGGGAGAGCTGGTAGCAGCATTGTTCCATGTCTGTTAGTCTCTTAAGTACGGTAGAAAATATTAAACCTTACTGAATTATTCAGAACTCCAATTTATGAGAGACTTTGATTTTGACAAAGAAGAACAGACAATTGAATTTTCCAAATAAATTAAAGAAATTTTGTATGTTTGTGTGTTTGTGTGTGTGTGTGTGTGTTTAGCTAATTTACCTGGGTTTTGACTACGATTTTTCTTGACTATATGAATTACTCTATATTGCCCTCATGACTTTTATGCAGTATTAGAAGTTATAATGCCAAATTCCTTCAGTTGTAAAACATGTTATCAATATCACTATCTTCCCGTTAATCATCTATTTGCTAGAGCGGGCACCAGTAATATCTCCACATGCCCTGTCTCATGCTACTAGAACCCAAGGGCATCCGCTTGCTCCAGGAACATAAAGAGCCTCAAACCATTATATTAGGTCAAGGGAATGACCTAATATAAATGTCACTGGTATTTGGCATATCAAATACGACACAAGCAGCTTGCCAGGCTTGCAACATATAAAACATGTTATATTTTACAGAATTAATTTCTTTACTGGAACAGTGTGCTGCAATTGTTGAGGGTACAAGCCAACCTAGAACTGAGCATTAAATAGAGGCAAAAAGATACACATGACAACCCTTTAAGTACGCCGAATTCAACTGAGGGGAAGGAGAGAGTAATGGAAGAAATCAAGACCCGCCTGGAGCGGGGGGGTTGGTGGTGGGAGATGGGCACTGGTGGCGGGATGGGTGCTGCAACACTGTATGACCAAACCCAATATGACTTTTAATTGTATATCTTTAATTTTAAAATAAAAAAATTAGCCATTTACTTGGTAAGGTTTAAAATGCTTGTGAATACAGGTTTCTCATAAACTTCCAACCTGTGGAAAATACTGTAAAAAGATTAATAATGTGTTACTATGTTTGGTCACTGTAGATCAATAAATTTTAGAATGAATAGAATGAAGAATAATGATATTTGCTTAAGACACTATAATATTAGTCAAGTTACAATAGTAATTCAAATTTAAACTAGAATCTAACATAATACAATTTATGACTGAGTCAATGTTTCTCACTTAAACTTACAGTATAGACAAGAATGTGAGATCAAAAAGAAAATGGTATTTTTTAAAACTACATTAAAACTCTTGATTTAAGCATGAGCATAAATATCATACAATATGTTAAGTTGCAGAGAGCATCAGAAATTTCTAGCCACAGCTTCTCTCTCTTCTTCCAAAGGAGATTCTGACTTATTGCTAACAAATCACTGTATTTATCTATAACAGATAAAATACAAATGACAATGATATTAATGTAAAATTCACCATAAAATTATTATTAGCATTATCTTTTCTATTTGTTAGAAACAAACACTGTAAAATATAAGTAACCTAGCTCAATTAGTACAAAAATCTAATAAAGTTCTTGTATAATTATTCATTTTAAACATCAGAAAACCTGTTTTAGAAAAATTTAATAGATTACCTCAAGTAATATATTTATTATTCTATAACACATCAGAGTGATAAAAACCTAAGTGATAAAGTTAAGCATTCAACAATTTAACAGAAATCTGTTAAAAAAATTTAAATGTCCCCTAAATAAATAAGTAAAATAAAATGGTAAAAAAGTTGGAACAGGCGTTTAGAGTACATCTTTTGGAGATCTATAAGGCTAGAATGCCCACTAACTGTAAAAATGCATTTACAGAATATAAAAACAACCCTAACTAGAACTGACATATATTTCCTACAATTTGAAGAAAAAGTATGGGAAAATCAATGACTATAACATTAGCATTCATTCAACAGGCAGTGATTCATAACTAATTCATCTTGCCATCTTATCTATATTTCACTGACATGAACCATGAACAAATAGAAATGTATAGTTTGTAATAAATAAGTCATGGATATGCTTCATGTTTAATATATGTAGCCTTGATTTAATGTAGTTTCTTAGGTAGCCAATAATGCTGACTTTTATGATTCTATAACTTTTCCCTAACTTTGTGATCAAAAGTTAATCTGATAACAATCAGAAGTATTTTCTTCAGTACATAATCAAGGGACTATAAACATATTATTAAATTTTGTGGGGTTTTCTCCTAGGCAAAGCAGTTGTTAAAAGGTTTTTTTTTCCCAAATTGAAACACAGTTCTCACCACCCTATGTTTCCTGTTTCTGTCTCAATACTCAAACAAATAAAAACAACCCACCTTTAAAAACAGCACATAATTTGGGTAGACACAATAAAGGCATTAGAACAGATTCGGATAAATGTTTCTTATTGCCTTGCTGCTTTCAGGTTCACAATGAAGGAAGTAGTAGGAAGAAATGCAGGAGGATGAAAGGAAGAGTGAGGGATAGAAAGAGCAACAGAGTAAAAACAAGGGTCAAGAAACCAAACAGTACTCAGGGTACATTCCCAGCACCAAGAGGTGTCCTCAGCAGACTGGACATGCAGCACAGAGGATCAGACAGGGTGGGAGGTTCCACATCATCAGGCCCTGGCACTGAACTGCCAATCTAAGAGATTTGAAATCATTTAAGTTGATTCAATGTTCAATGTCAATTTGTATCTTTACTGGGGTTTTATGCTTTTGTGTGCATAACTAAGATACAATTAATTAAATTATATTGTTCAATCTGCTTTATTTTCTTTTTAAGGTAAATTTATGTTTGGGGAAGCTGGAGGAGAGGGAAGGAAAGGTTGATATTGTATCTGGCTTTCATGGTAACTAACACAAAATATGAGTAACAGGATACTATGTGATGCAGGACTCCTCTAAGAGCCTCTGCATCTGCTCTGGATTGCCGCCTGCAAATCACTTCGTAGATAAGGGGGTAGTCTAAATGTGGCAGTTTATCTGACCATGTATTCTGTACTAGCTGGTATAAATATTCTCTCATGCTACCACAATCATCGTGGGACTAGCTAGATCTTACCAGCATATTTGCCTGGCCACGTTGGATTCCTAAATAATTAGACCAGAGAGAAATGCTGTTTGCCTCCAAGAAAGCAAGCATGGCTCCCTGATAACTCAAAGGCAACTAAAGTACAAAACTACCGTGAAGTAGACGAGACTTGTGAAGGCTTGGAGAAATATTTAACTGGTACTAGTATTAGACTTTGGTACAGAGACAAGCCATCTCGGAAACCCCCTTCTCTAGCCTATAAAGGCTTTTCCAGGCAGATCTTGGCTCAAGACATTAGCATATAAAAGGGCCTAGGTGAGGTGCTGGAAGAAATTACCTGAGGGCATTTGACCCTCCCTGCAGAATAGTGAGAGGGAGGTCCTTTTTACAGGGCCTTAACACGTGGTGGCCGCCATCTTGGCCTACACATGTCTGGGGTTCTAGCTGGGAATCCTAAGCACCAGGTTTTTCCTTTTGCTGATTTGTATGCCTAAACCTGTGATAAGTAAAACCTTTTAAAACTGTGTCGGATTCCTGAGTCTTCATCCATTCCCAGCCAGCTTCAGAGGTAGAAGGGAACTCGCTTCCTGGCACTGTTGGGGACCCCAACAGCGTCCCCGACAACTATGTTCATCTGTTCATATTGTCATAAAATATGTTGCTTAAGAAACTGATTTCTGGACCAGAGCGATAGCACAGAAGGCAGGGCGTTTGCCTTGCATGCACCCAACCGGGTTTGATTCCCAGCATCCCGTCTGGTCCCCTGAGTACCGCCAAGGAGTAATTCCTGAGTGAAGAGCCAGGAATAACCCTGGAGCATTATTGGGTGTGACTCAAAAAGTGAAAAAAAAAAGAAACTAATTTCTTAAAAAATATGAATTTGCATGATGTTTTTGTTTAAGAAATAACTATTTTATACTAAGAAAAATTATATAACTATATTGAGATAAAATATATCATACAATACACTAAATATACCATACAATGCACTAAATATCCCTTTTAATTTTTGCTTTTTTAGTCTATATTATTATTAACTGGTATTATATATTAGGGATTATATTACATATTTACTGGCATTATATGCTACATCTAAATCTTTTCTAGTTAATTGGTAATATATCCCTTAGGTAATTTTTTATAGTTTCATTACCTACTATGGAGTAATATATACTAATACAGTGTCAATAAAAATAAAGTGGGATAAATGGATTATAATTTTTAAACAAACTTTAATTTCTACTATAGTTACAATTTCATATTTTTTTTTTTTATGGTCACACCGGTGATATTCAGGTATTACTCCTGGCAGTGCTCTGGGGACAATATGGGATGCCAGTGATGGAACCTGGATCAACCTTATTCAAGGCAAATGCCCTATGTTCTGTACTGCTACACTATAGCTTTAGGACTAAATATATGATTAAAATGCTATAAATGGATTTTTGAGGTGCTTATAAATCTATTACGTATTATCAACATCTACAAATCCTTCTTATGTAAAATAATCCTATAATACAGTCACTAACCCAATCATATCAACTTATAAAATATGTCCAAGCTCAAGTTGATTTAGAATTCCATGGTTAGAATTTTTTTCAGTACACAATATAATACAACAAATTTGAAAAGGTCTAAGAATGAAAAACTTCTGTGTAGTTCTTTTGCTAATTAAATAGTTGTGTTACATTGATCCGATCAATATTCTAATGCTTCCTTTATCTATAAAATAGAAATTGTCTTAGTGTTTGTGAATACCAAGAGCTGACCTACATAAAAATTTCCTTTCTGTCTGTGGGGAAGAAAAGTATTGTTACTTAACACATGGTCTCTGTGTGTCATGGAGCTAGTGAAGGAAGGCAACAGCAATGAACATGCAAATAAACAGTGACCATTGTGCTGTACATACATATTTGTGTCAACTTGCCTCTCAACATGTTGCTTCTCTCATACCTTCCCTGAACCCAAAGTAAATTCACCACATCCAGGCACATGTATGAATATCATTGGGGAATGAAAATATCTTTCTCTCAGTAATGGAGTTGACTGCATTATTGGTAAAATTTTCACTACTTCTCATATGAGATAGTTTCTGTCCTGCAGAGGCTATCAACACAGGCCTGCAGATCTTGAAATCAACGCTGTAGTCACAGTTATCAAATATTCTAGCAGGGGAGCAAGAGCAGATCTTGTACTGACGGTTGAATTAAGTAATGCCTTCACAAATTCCTGGCATATTTTGGTTTTGGTCAGTTTCTGATTATTTTACATTTGAATAACTATAGGAATTTTAATTTTTAATATTACATTTAAAATTAAATGAGGTCTATAATTGTTACTGGTTTGGGCATATCAAATATGACACAGGTAGCTTACCAGGCTTGGCCGTGCTTGTGGTATACTCTCAATAGTAGACTCTCATCTCATGCATTTACTGATGAACCAACCGAGAGATCGGCTTTCCTCTTGGGTGGAGCTCTGACAATCTGTGGAGTCCAGATGTTGAGAATGACTGCCCTCATGGTGTGGGGGTTCCTCTGGCTCCTTGCAAGGCTCTAGTGGGACGGTGGGCCAGGGCTAGAACCCACCTTCCCTTCCAGGAGCCTCATGATCAATTGAGCGCAGCTCTGCCCGTGTACCTGAGTCTTAACTTAATGGTTTGAGGCTCTTCGTGTTACTGGAGCGAGCAGATACCCTTGGGCTACACTAACACCACACCGGACAAGGCTTATGGAGATGTTACTGGTGCCTGCTTGAGCAAATCAATGAACAACGGGAAGACAAGTGATACAAGTAAAGTGAAATTTAAAATTGAAATATTTAATCAAAATGAATATACAAATAACAAAGATAAATGAAAGGTTTTGTTTCTGCCATGGAAATCCAGGAAGCACTACTGCTATCAGTCTGGATGATATTAAGTTGAAAACCTGAATTATAGTACAGTCTTTTGTAAACTGCAAGGATGAAATCAAATTAGGTTGATTAAATTGTCTAAATAGAAGAATTGATTGAATTTTCCAAGTACTGTCTTCCCTACAGTTTTCTCAACAATAGTGCAGATATTAATATTGCCAACATGATTAAGATACCATAAAAAAGCATTCAGAAATGATAAAGTTAAGGAAAATATGGATGTCATTATCTTAATCATCTGTTGTGCCATTCTTCTGTATTCTGTGCATCTGCATTATTTTGATTTTGATTTATTTTTAATTAACTACAAAATAATGTTTTATTTCTAGCTATGAATACTGATGAAATAATATCTTAACCTTGGGATCATGAAGACAAATTAATCTTCTTCCAAGTTAATGATCAGAGGACCAACAACTTTTCCAAAGAGCAGTTACATTTGCTCTTCTAGAAATCATGAGTGAGGTTCATAAAGTAATCCATATTCCTAGCACATGGGACCAAAACATTATTTTAGAACTAAAATTTCTCCACACTATAAATCGTATTTCAATTTCAATTCATTCTAAGTCTATCTATAACTTTTAGATCACTGCTTTTGGGGAGTAGTGATGCAGAAAATCACATTATTTAAAGGGAAATGTTTTAGATTACTTTAATTTTAATGCTCAAAATCATATATTTTAACAATAGATGTGGGATAGGAAGCTTATCTCTGTACTCAGATGGCTACACATTTCTCTACCTTCTTTTAAAGTAGAGCATTCATTTAACTGGCCAATGTAACATGAAGCAAAATTCCTGGCTACAATCTATATACCAGCCTTCGTAACAGAATGCTTGATGGATTGATATATTCGAAAACTGTTTACTGAGCTAGAAGAAAACAAATCTGTAAAATATATAAATCTTTTGTCAGACTTTACAAGTTCAAAAACACTTGAAGCTTTTTTTACATCTTGACTGATGGTTAAATACCTGTGTGATCACATATGAGGTTAGCATAGTCAATGAAGCAAGGCTGTATATTTGAAAGCAGTTACAATGATTTTATCACTAGATAGCAACTATTTGACAATTGATGGATTGTAGGGTCCACAGTTCATTAACTTGAGTTGCCGATCTGTTACTGGTACTTATTTATCAGCACATTTGATATTTACTGAAAAAGCACAACTTATTGTTTTTTGGCTTAAGGAATCAATGCTATTAATTAACATTGTGTAGAATTATTTTTATTCAAATAGATTTATGCATGTTGAGTCTATACAAGGGACAGAGGTATTGCTCTTTTTCTTCAGCTGAACACACAATGCTTAGCTTCTTGGCAATTTTGTTGAACATGGTACGGTACTTGTTTGTTATTCACAAGACTCAGTAAACTAAAACAGCTGCTGATCATGCCCTTATAATGTCAACTGAATCTTTATCATAGGAAGAAATACTTGAATAACAATGAAATAAATGAAAGTTGCTTATAAATCTAAGGATGAAGAAAGAACATTTTAAAATTGCATTGTCATTTGAAGTTCTACATCTCTTAAAGGTCAGAAAAAATGGACAGTAATTTGTACTTTATTACTGGTAGCTCTTCACACACAACCTGTCTGAATGCAAGGTGCCCTCCCAATGGAAAACCAGCAGCACAGCTCTACTGTTCAAGAAGGGAGACATCCATGACATTGGCAATTATCACCCCATCTGCCTGTTGTCCGTCATCTACAAGCTGTTCACTTGAATCATCATGAATAGGATTGGCAGAACATTAATGAAGGACAACAATGTGAGTAAGCTGGCTTCCGAAAAGGATTCAGTACAATCGACCATATCCACACAGTAACCATTCTCATTGAGCTTTGTAGGGAGTTCAAGAGGCCACTCTGTCTCATGTTTATTGATTTAAAGAAAGCCTTTGATTTTGAGGATACTACAGTGGTCGTTGAAGCCCTAGCCAAACAGGGTGTTCAAATCCAATACATCAAGTTCCTTTGTGAGCTGTGTTATGGATTCACCACCAGGATCTCACCATTCTACAAGGAAGTGATCATTGATGTCAAAAGAGGGGTTCGGCAGGGTGATACCATTTTACCAAAACTCTTCAGCACAGCTCTTGAGAACAACATGTGAAAGAGTTGGCCACCCGATGGGGTGACTGACTGGGCGCTTCAGAACGCTGCACCTATCAAGGAAAACTCTGAGAGACCAGGTCCTATGCAGAAGTAAGGGTTTTTATTAATATTTGAGTATACCGGGCTCATAGCATGACCACAAGCAGTCAGAGGCTAAGAGACCCGAGCCCTTCCAGGGAGGATCTTTTAAGAGATAATTCCCACTGTTACAGAAAAGGCCTTGAATAACCATCCAATAGATTTAAAATATTACATCAAGGTCTGCACGCAGGCAGCCAATCACTTTGTACCAGTTAACCATCACCTACAATCAGATCACACTTAATACTTCTTTCTATATTTGGTGTGGCTAGACACAAGTGTGGAATCATGGGTCAGCAACGGCTATGTGTACGTGCAGGAATGCAATTCAGGCAATTCAGGCCATAGCAGGTTCTGGGCAGGGGTCTCATAACCTCTAACAGGAATTTTTTCTGAGCGTTTTGTAGATAGCAGGATGAAAAGGTTACTGCAAGATGAAAAGGTCACTCAGGCCCTAAATTGGTAACTTTCCATTGGTAGGCCTGCCCTGTTTGCTGCCTTCTTTCACATGCAACAATTAGAATGGGAAGGAATGGGAGTGAAGATAGATGGTCCTCAACTACACCACCTCCGATTCACTAATGACATTGTTCTAATAACACCAAATATTAGTCAAGCGGCATAAATGCTGGCTGACTTCGACCAAAAATGTGGAAAGATAGGTCTACAGCTGAATCTCAACAAAACTATGTTCATGAACAAAGGAAATAGTTCCAGAGGCCCCATTCTCTCTCAACGAAATATCTCTGAATGAAGCAGTTTTGTGTACCTTGGTCGAGAACTCAATATGACGAACAACCTAAAACCTGAGCTGCGCAGGAGGAAGAGAGCAGCATGGAATTGTTGCAGGTGGGCCCCACGGATGACTTATGTGAGCCCGGAAGGGGAGAGAGATGGTTGCTTTCTCCCCAGCCGCCTCTGCCACCCGGGACCTGCTGGGCAGGCTAAGGACTGATAAAGTCTGCGATGAGCCCCTGCACGGCGTGGGCCTGAGCCCCACCAGCCCCACAAGGTGGCCGTCAAGCCACACCTGATGTCCGCTTGATCTCTAGGCACGGGAGTTGATCCCCACCACCCGAGGTTTCTCAGGGAGCCACGGACTCAGGCTGGAGCTAGGAACTGCTCTTTGCAGGAAAGGAAAGTCAGTCCTAGGCCTTACCCAGAGCTGTTTTCGGGTTCTTGTCTTCCTCTCAGAAAAGAATTTTCAGGAGTTGACGAGCAGTGAAGTAAAATAGGTTTTATTAAGGAGGTTTTTGGAGAGGGGGAGAGAAAAAGAGAGAGAGTACACATCTCAAGAGGGGAGTTGCGGACAAAACACGTGCTCAGGCACCACATGTGCTCGGCCACATGGGCTCAAGCAGCATGAGTGTCCATGCAGCATGTGCTGTGCTGTTCTTTGGTCAGAACGGCTTTTATAGATTTCTCCCCAAGTTAATCACATATGGGGCTTCAACTTCGGTTACTAGGGCAGTTGCCAAGGGAGTAGACTTTGGGAGTGGTCTTCTTTGACTGGAATGTTTTGGAGTCTCCTTTGAGCTGGGTTCTGAGTGGGAAGGCTGATTCATTTCCCTCAGGAGATTTAATCAGCTAAAGGCATTCACACATTCCTTCTGGCCTTCCCTTCCCCAGGGTCTGTTGTTGATTGATTGTGGTCTTGTCAAGTTTGGTTTCGGGTTTTCAATCCGGTGTGGCTCTGGATCTCTTCTTCAGGAATTTTATTGCCCTGTGGTGCCCCCCTATCTGCCTGCCTACAACAGAATGCCTTCAAAAGCATTGAAGAAATAACTGAAAAGATAAAGAAGCTCCAGCTCGGGGCACATCTCTTCAACTCCACTGTTCTCCCTGCGTTAACAGTTAACATATGCCCTGTAGACCTGGGCCCTATGAAAGCAGGATGAGAATGCTATTCTAGTCTTCCAAAGAGGAATCAAAAGTGCTATGCTTAGAATATCACACCTCACTCAAGTGAGAGAAGAAATCTGGAGTTCCGACCTCTGTCAATGATCGAGAGTCAAGGACGCTTTCTCATTTGCCAAGGCATCAAAAATCAGCTTAGGTGGTATACAGGTGGAACAGAGGGAGTGGAGTAGTTTTGCACATGGCTGGCCTATGTCTGATCCACAGAAACCAATAATACTGGGGTCATACCTGATGAGCAGGAATCACACGTCCTGACATGGAAGCATCTTGAATATCCACGTTTGGCTCGCACAATTCTGTGATCAGGCTCTTTAGCACTTAGTTACTTTCCGAAGTCTACATTGCAGATTTCTAAAAATGCTCTTTTATTTAATTTTGTCATTGACCCATTACCTGATTTTATATCTCCTTTATCAATAATATTGAATATTTAAATGATAGAACTAGATTTTCAAAATCTAGTAAAATAATTCTCTTATGCATTAGAAATGAAATTATATGCTATGTTAATATTTGTCCTATTAATGGAGTTTTCAAATACACAACATCTAAGTCCTTGAAGTCCTTAATAGAATTAAGTTTATATTCTACTTATAAACTTAATTGTTTCTGAACATTGATTTTTTTTTGGTGAAGTTCCTACTTAAAACTTTATATTCTACTAAGTTAGAGAAAAGAAACAGCAATGGGAGAGAGAATATAAGGTCAAGTAAGAAATAAATAAAATAATTTTTAGTGACTATTGTGACTTAACCACAATACATATGTTGCTTTACAAGTATAAAGTACTATTACAAGTACTTTACAAATGTAAAGTTATACTGTGTCATTACAAAGTACCAGTACTTTACAAGTCTTTACAAGTACAAGTGTAAAAAAACCCTAGACCAGACATTCCACTGCCTTATTTCCTCTAATCATGCTATTAAATGCATAAATATACTTCAATTTGAATTAAAGTTTACCTGTTAAATATCACTGATTCATTTTTCTTTTGTGAGGGCAAAGTTTGGGACACAGCAGCTGTCAGGGCTGACTACTCCCTCTGCCTGAGATACTCAGGCACACTGTAAGATATCGAAGCCAATTTGCTGCTTGCGAGGTACATGCCTTAGCCACTGTTCTGCTTTCCACCACCCCACTATGATAATTGAAGGGAAATTAATAACATTTGCTCAGAAAAGATACTGAAGGACAGAAAACACTAACAATGTGGACAACACCTAATTCCAAGTTTATGTTGAAGGTTTATTTTGAAGGTTTCATTTTCCTAATTTTATCACTGTGCGACACATCATTACAAAGCTGTACATGATTGAGTTTCAGATACACCAACCACCATCACCCTTCTCTCCACCAGCGCACATATCCCAATACCAGTGTGCCCCGTTATATTGAAATTTTTGTGCGTTTGTATGTGTGTGTTGGGAGGGGTGTTTAAAACAAGTTAGATTTTATAGAAATTTATTTTTTAAAGATGTGAGGGATGAGAGAGCAAGAACTGAAAACAGGTAAGAAGAAATATTCAGACAAGCAAGCAAGATAAGATCAAGTGAGATGAGGATCTTGAAAAGCCTGGGGTCTAAATAGCTGAATTCAAGGGATCTTCTCTAGAAGAGTAGAACAGAATAGATCCAAGAAGACCTATCATGTATGTAAATAGGAATCTTCAGGAATCGCTGTATCACTGTCTTCCCATATATTATCGGTTTGCTGGAGCAGGCACCAGTGACATCTCAATATGTTCTGTCACATGTGAGATAGCCCAAGGGTATCATCCTGCTCCAGGAACAAAGAGCCTCAAACCATTCCATCAGGTCATGGGAATGAGGTCTATAATTGTTATTGGTATTTGGCATGTTGAATAGGACACTGGTAGCTTGCCAGGCTCTGCTGTGAAAAAAAATGCTAAAATTTATAATTCAGGAAACATGCTAAAATTTATAATTTCTCCAAATATTATTTAATCACACAGGTTTTCAACTTTGTAACTCACCCATGTGAATTCAAATGTGATTTAAAAACCCTTAACTAAGAGACCAGGGAGAGAGAAAAGAAAGATAAGGCACATAGATTTGAGTTTCCCTTCCCAAAGGCCCACATTATAGCAGTATTAGACTGTTCCTAGTTATGCAGATAAAATGCCCTTAGGTAGAGAGCTCAGGGTCCTGAGAGACAGAATAGCTGGAATGCCACTTGCCTTACACGTAGCTGACCCCAGTTCAATACCCAGCTCCATAGATTGTTCCTAGAGCCTAACCACAGAGCTAGGAATATGCTCTGAGTGTTGTAGGCAGGCAGGCAGGGGGCCCTACATGGCTAGCAGATAGGCTTTCCAGAGTCGCCTTTTGGAACCAGGAATCAAGACTTGATGAGATCCATTAACCAATAATAGACCCTTAGGAGGCTGGATCCACCTTTTTCTGTCCAGCCCCTAATCCCCACCAATCTTAATGGCCCAGTAAGAGATTCCAGAGCATCCAGCCTAAGAGGATTAAAACCCCCTTTGGAAATTAGTTGGGGCTCTCTGCTTAAAACCAGTGTTCTCCCTTAAGCACATTACTCTCACGTTCCCTCCTCTTCCCTGTCCTAAAGCCTCCATAATAAAATCTGTTTTACTTCACTGCTCATCTACTCCTGAAAATTCTTTTTCTGCTAGGGAAGACAAGAACTCTGAGAAAGTACTGGGCAAGGCTTAGGACTGACTATCCTTTCCTGCAAAGAGCAATTCCTTACTCCAGTCTGAGTCCGTGGCACCCCGAGAAATGTTGGGTGGTGAGGATCAACTCCTGTGCCTATAGATTGAGCTGATATCAGGTGTGGCTTGACGGCTACCTTATGGAGCTGGTGGGGCTCAGACACACACAGTACAGATGCTCATAACAGACTTTGTCAGTCCTTAGCCTGCCCAGCGGGTCCTGTGCGGTAGAGGTGGCTGAGGAGAAAGTGACCATCTCTATCCCCTTGCTGCCTCACATAAGCCACCCATGGGGTCATACTACATCATTTGTACCACCTGAAGAGACAGGAAAATCATAACATGAAACAAAAGGGAGCGTGGAGAGAGAGAGAGAGAGAGAGAGAGAGAGAGAGAGAGAGAGAGAGAGAGAGAGAGAGAGAACTCCAAATAATCCACAATAATATTGGCGGAAGAGATAAAGAGAAACTTTTTTTTTTTTTTTTTTTTTTTTTTGGGCCACACCCGGCGGTGCTCAGGGGTTACTCCTGGCTCTGCACTCAGGAATTACTCCTGGCGGTGCTCGGGGACCATATGGGATGCCGGGGATCGAACCCGGGCCGGCACAGGCCGGCCGCATGCAAGGCAAACGCCCTGCCGCTGGGCTATCGCTCCGGCCCCAAGAGAAACTTTTTCAAGACGTAACAGGAAGATGACAAATAGGCATACAGAAAACTTCATCATCACAAAGTCATCAAGGAGATGAAAATGACAAGAAACATCCTTACCTGGAGATATGATGAAAATTGTTAAAAAGCCCACAAAGTGCTTGCAATGATGTGGCAAAGAAACATCCATTCACTGCTGGTGGGACTGTTAACTGGTTCTGCCAATTTGGAAAAAAAGGATTGGGACTGTCTCAAAATGGTGACTCAAACTTCTATATGACCCAGTTGTTCACTCTGCAGCATCTACTAAGAACACAAAAGCACATGCCTGAAAGGACATTTGCTGACATCTGTTCACTGCAGTATTTATTTTAATAGTGACATCTGGAACCAAATAAAGAACCCAAGGAAAGTCAAACAGATAAAGAGTGGCGTGTTGCTTTACACTAGAGGGTACTACTCAACTGCAAGAATGGAGACATTTTGCAAGGGTTCTACCTTGGAGGATGTCAGGCTATGTGGAAATATTAAAAAGGAAAAAGATAAATTAAGGATGACCCTCTTCATTTGTGAAGTATAAAGAAACCAAAGAAGTGGATTGAATAATCCCCCAATGGGAACAAACCTATCCTAAATGGAGACATCATTAACAGAAAAAAAAACTGAAGAGGTGAGGGGTTGTTGGGTGCCTTGGGGCGATAGCAAGGGAATCCTGTCAATCCAGTGAAGTGAGCAGTGTAGAGGCACCCCAAGTATAAAACAATGAGTTCAGTATGACTGAAACTATGGGGACTCACAAGCAATGATTTGTCAAAAGAAAGAATGGTCTTCAGTTGCATATGCGAATACACATTCACAGGACACATCAGGGCAGATTTTAGTTCCTCCAATGTTCCACGGGACACATTTTGGCTTTGCATATTTTTGCTGCACAATGCACATGGAATAGGAGATTCTTACAGCTTAGAAAAAGTCTGTTGCTTTCCTTGCTTTGAATCCCAAATGTAATTCTGAGAATCTTATAATTCCCCTGCCTCTTCTTGCTATTAATCCTTCTCCCTGTAAAAAGTTTCATTATTTATATTTCTCAAAATAATAGTTTCAAAATGGCACATTTATGAAGCATACTCTGATCTACTGGAAGCTATTTTGTTTGAGGTTTTCCTATGTAGCAAGTGACAAAACACAAATGATGTAGTGAACCCCAATGTAAATATAAGTGAGAATTCAAAACAGTACCAAATAGCTAATGTATAGTTTGCTTGCTAGTTTTATTTTCAATAGTTAAAAAGTAGTTTTACAATTCTAAGGTCATGGCATCAAAACTACAAAATAGAAGGGGGGAGGGCTGCCATACAGCAAGTACTTCACTTACCTAACACATGGCAGACCTGGGTTCCATTTCTGGCATCCTATATGGTTCTCTGAACCCCTTCAGAAATAATTCCTGAGGATAGAGGCAGAGTAACTGTGGCCATTGCTGTATGTGTCTGAAATAACAACAAGAACAGAAAAAAATTAAAGGAACAATCACAGTGAATAGAAAAGATCACGTTAGGGAAAATTCCTTTCGGGAAATAAAAATTCAAATGAGCCACAAAATAACAAATCAACTGTAAAGGCCTAAATAATAACCTAACCATACTCCCCAAGTAAAACAAATACATGCAGGCCTCATTCCCTACAAGCTGTGAATGTTCCTTTGAAAGGATGGAGGGAATCTGCCTAAATTCCTAAAAAGGATATGGTTAAATAAATTAAAGATCTTTCAGTGGGAGAATTATCCTGAACTATGTAGATTTTCCCATAGTAATTGAGATCAGAAGGGTCATATAAAAGAAAAAAAATGTAATGACAAAGGAACTGAGTGGAGAGAAGCAGTTTTAGGGTGGAGATAGGATACAAGACAAAAAGACCATAAAATCAGAGCAATGGAATCCAACTGGTTCTCAGAGTATTCAGAAAGTGCCAGTCTTTTAACTCCTTAATTTTTTTCCTTCCTGACACCTTGATTTTCACTCTTTGACTCACCTTTCCAATATAATAATACAAATACAACTCTTTAAGCTATTAGATCTATCGCAATTTATTACAGTGACTCTATGAGGTAATGCAACAAACCCAAAGCTCCTGCAGTTTCCCCATGATAATTTCCAAGCAAAATCAACTTTGATCTTAGAAAATAATAATTACTATTGTTTAATCATTTTTATTTATAATTACGTACTTATAAATAGGTCCTAATTAGCAAATCTTTTTGCTAAAATGATCGGGAAATCATTGGGTTTTGAAAATATTTCCACAGAGTTCTAGGGCTGAGGATCATGGTTAGGGCTGTTCTTTGCAAGCAAATGCTCACTCATGCCTTCAATCTATTGTGAAGTTCAATCAAAATTAAATCTTACTTATTTCTTCTTTTATCTTGGGTGTGGGCCACTTAAGGAGTGCTCAGAAGCCTGGGGACAACTTTGAGACATATTCAAGCCATGTAGGCAAAATGGTACATGCTTGGACCATCTGACATTGATGTAGGCAGATAAGACAATGGAGGCCCCCATGGCAAAGGAATTCCTAGGAAGTAATAAAACCAAGAACATCAAGGCTACAAACACAGGAGCTAAGGCCTGATAAAACTTACCTGTTGCCAAGTGACCCAGAAAAGGCTGGACACCCACCTCCGAGAGAAATTGCAGCAGGAATAAAGGCCAGGAAGAGAATTTCCATGAGGATCTTCGACCTTCAACTCTACCCTCTTGGTAACCACCTTAGCAATGGACTTTTACTTAGCTAGAAAGGCCCGTGAGGGGACAGCTTAGGAAAAAACTGTAAAAGCTAACTTGAACAAGGACAGGGGGCACATATGCTGCTGAGCCCAAGCGCTGCTAGAGCCCACGTGGGCAACCCCATGTGATGGCCAAGTGCGTGTGCTGCCTGCATCCCTCTTGGGATGTGGACTGGGATTTCTCTGCTTTCAGAGAAACCTGCATTTTCCCCTAGCGTGTTATCTCTCTCCCCTTGCTTCCCCTCCTTTCCCTTCCTCAAAGCCTCCAAATAAAAGCTGTTTTTACTTCACTGTTCATCTACTCCTGAAATCCTTTCTGTGAGATAGGACAAGAACCTGTAAGGTCAGGGTAAGACCTGTTTTCCTTTCCTGCAAATAGCAATTCCTCACACCAGCGTAAGTCCATGACTCTCTGAGAAATCTCAGATGGTGGGGGATTAACTCCAGTGAGGAGAAGATCAAGTGGATATTAGTGTGCCATAACAGTCACCTGGTGGAGCTGTCAGGCGAGGGTAGAGTTGGACTCTGGCCCATGCAGGGTCTCATCTGCAGACTTTACCAGTCCTAGCCTCCCAGCTGGTCTTATTTGCAGAAGTGGGTAAGGAGAAAGTGACTGTCCCACTCCTCTCCCTAATACATAAGCTACCCATGGGGACCCACTGACTTCACTTTGATACTGCGTGGGTCTGGTGGTATTAGGGACAACTAGGGACAACCCAACAGTGCTTGAGAGCCTCTGTGAATGTGCTCGCAGTGCACTGGGGAAAATCTAGTAAAAGGAACCAAATTCAGGCCTTATGTATGCCAGGAAAAGACTGAGACATTTGTCATATCCTTGGCTCCTTAATGCTTTCTTTTGTATTTTATGAGTGAATCACTTATGGAATTTTGGTAGGTAATGTGGTTTTGGCGTTTCTCAGTTAAAAAACTGATCCTGACTCTATGAATTCTCTAGATGCCAGAGGAATAATCAAATGAGCATCCTTACATGGCCTAGCTAATACAGAGAACTTGAATAGAGGAAGGAAAATGTCAGCAAAGTTACCAAAACAACATGCTGAGTTAAGTTCTCCCTTTTCCATGATTATATCTTTCCTGGTAAAAGGATTTAAGTCAGGTACTTACATGCAAAAGACAAAAAATACCAAAAACCTCTTTCTAGAACAACCATATGCTTTTCAGTAGTTTTCCTGTGATATTGACCCTTTTCAAAAGACATGGGGGTGCAGATTTCTGTTCCTCTAAACCCCTATCCTGATTTTATATAAAGGGTATGTGTAAATTTTTATTTTCTTTTAAAAAATTACTGTAACAGACTCAACAAGATGCATTATTCCTATTCTTTATATTTCACCATTGAAACAGTCTTGCTGACTTTAAGCAGTTCTCAAATATTATGTAATATCTATTTCTTTTCAGAAATTAGGCACATAAAGAAATGCATCTGGTAGTCTCTAGTCTGTTGCTAAGAGACAACAAATTATGTTGTTTCTGAGTTGAGGAACAAAGATAATTATTACATATAAAGCATGCCCTAAAAAGAATAGAAGTAAATACAACTGGATTTTATTTTCTACAGAATACAAGGATTGAAAACATAAGAGTATTCAAGTACATGAGACACTGAACTATGAATATACCTGAATTAAGAAAGAGAAAGGGGCATTGGTAACAAACAGAATAAAAATTAGAATTAAGACCATTTAAAGATTCTCATCTTTTTCTCAAAACCCAGATTACTGTAGGCTTGCCAACATTTTATAAAAGACAATTTACCTGGTTAATCTTTGGTACAATTTCCAAATTTCCTTGATAATTCATCTTCAACACCCCAGTTATATAGAAATATACCTGTTGACATCTTCAGAAAACTATATTGTGGATATAAGTATTAATTTAAATTTAACCTAGCTATCTAAAATCACACAAATATATGGTTTAGTGAATATCCAAAGACAGGAAAATTAAGACAACTAAGTACTTGTTGGCCTCATTCCTTCCTTGCCTCATAAATTCTCTAAAGTTCAGGCTAAAAAATCAGTAACTTCTGCATTAAATTTAAGTTCTCTGATTACACTAAGCACTGAATATCATGTCCTAAATATTTTTGATGAAATCCTTTTTAATATCAAATCAAATATTTTAGAGAATGTATTTCTATTTTCCTATGAGTTCTAATCATAAGAATCACGTACCACTGTATCACTCTCTTCCATTGCCGGCGGGCCCCAGTAACATCTCCATATGTCCGTCTCATGCTAGTAGAGCCCAAGGGCATCGCTTGCTCCAGGAACATAAAGAGCCACAATCCATTCGGAATGAGGTCTATAATTGTTACTGGTATTTGGCATATCAAATACAACACGCTGCCCGCCGGCAGGTAGCATACTCTTGCAGTCATCTCTAAGTCCATAAGAATACTACCCTTATTACTTGCCCAGTGAAATAGAAATCTTTGTAAATGTTGATATTCAATAAACTTGAATATTAAATCAATAATAAAACATGTTATCTCCCAGCTCCTCTTATGGCCACCACTGATAAATTCATCCTCTGCATTTAAGATGCCCCATCACCCTGTGGTAAGGGCCATTGTTTCCTAGATGGTGCTCATAGGCCCAAAACCAGCTCCAGCTAATGCCAGGCCAATACTAGACAATACTAGGCAAAACTATGACAACTTAGGGTGATGACAAAGGACCAAGAATGAATTGCCACTCAGGTCTTTCCCTTTGGGCGGGCATTCAGGGTCACCCCAACAATGTCTAGTCATCTCCAGAGCTTCAGAGCTGTGTAGTACCAGGAATGTACCTAGGATCTGGTGTGTGCTTGAATGTGCCTTAATCCCTCCACTATATCCCCGGATCTTCGGATCATTTTTATTGGTTTTATTAACAGTCAACCCTTCCACCCACCCCAACCCCCCCTTTTCAAAGCAGTACTGATAATTACAAAAATTGTCAGTATTTTTTATTTCAGCTTTCTCTTATTGTCAGTAATTCTTCCTTCTTCTTATAGTGTACCCTTTTTAAATTTTAACTAGCAACTGTAGTTTTTGGTTGCATGCTACAGAAGAAAACATGAATGATATCATTGCAACATCTAATATAACATTGTATTTGACAATGTGTACTAACAGGGTTAACAACATATATTTACATTGTCTGTAACACTGATGTAATAAGATTAAAATATTATCTTGCTACTCACATCCACCCAGTAGTGTACACATTGATTTCATTATTTTTCATCCATATAAACTTCAAAGGTTAAAAGTTCTCAGAGATAGAGAACACTGGGTAGGCCCCTTGCCCCATCATGCCAATCTTGATTTGATCCCCAGCACTGTCTGTGCTCCCCCTGAGAACCAATAGGAGCCTAGAGATCCAGGAATAAGCTCTGACACAGAGAGGAAAAATAGAGGAGAAGTTGGAGAAGGAGTCAGAAGAGGGAGAAGAAAAAGAACCAAAACTACATCACCATCACCACAACCACCACCACCATGAAGTAAGTGTTTTAGGAAAACTATGATTAATTCACATGCAGGAGAATCATAGACCCATATTAAGAATTTCTTGAGAGTATGCAAAGTAAAACTTAAGGTAATTATAACAACAATTTTATATAAAAACTCCTCTGTGTATATGATTAGTCAGAGAAAAACACAGTATCGGTGGCAGTGAAATGAACTGGATACACTAGATTCACCTCAAAAAAATACAAGCAAATACTACATAAATTCAAGTGTGAAAAGCTCAATATATTATGAGCATGTCTTATTTTTCACTAACGTCCAAAATAGTAATGAAATTGTATTTTGATTAGAAAGAACAATAAGCATGACAGTCAAATAAATGCAGGAGGCCCAAATCAGTAATCAAAAGAACTCACAAAACCAAAACCCCCAAATCAGAATGACCCTGAAAATAATAACTGTTATATGAAAATTGAGAAACAAATAGAAAACTGTATTTTTCCTATTTGGTGTAGTTTCCCAAGTACTTAAAATATTGAAATTATTATCTATAGAATATAAAATGTATAGGAATACAAATCCAGTTCACAAAAGAATCAGAAAAGTAAACAGGGAACAAAAGATTATAAAATGTTTCAAGATGTTGGAAAATAGCCTTATACACAGGGATATGAAAATAAAGAATTTTAAAGTTATAAAAAAACTGAGTTGAATTGAATTTTGTTGAATCGTTGCTCTATGTGGCTAAGAACAAATCCTGAGAAGATCACAAGTATCATATTTAAGAGGTGTGTGTCTGTGTGTGTGTATGTGTGTTTTGTCTTGAGTGCACATTACCTTCATTTTATTTTCTAACCCAGGCACCCCATATGGTCCTGAGATCTCCCAGGAATAATTTCTGAGGATAGAGCCAGGAGTAAACCCTAAATACAATCAGCCTGTCTTCTCCCCCAACCCCAATCGCCCAACAAATCAAAGAAGACTTGACTTGGGTGGAGAGCAGTAGTACAGTGGGGTCGGGATGGTGGAGCGAGGAAGTTTGCTTAGCATACAGCTGGCCCAGGTTTGATGCCTATTGTTCCACAAGGTCCCCCAAGCACTGCTAGGAGTAACTCCCTTAGTGTAGAGCCAGGAGTAACCTCTGAGCATCGGGGTTGTGACACGCACAAAAAATGAATAAAACATAAAAACACTTGAATAAAGACATGGTTTAATCAATTCAGGAACTTGTTATCCTGATAAATTATAACAGAATTAGAGTGCTGTGTTGTTTTTTTTTTCTCATTTTCACTTCCTTTACCTTTGAAAAGCAAAACAAAATTAAACAAAATTAAATTAATGAGTCAAATTTCATAGCAATAGGAGGCCGAGCGATAGCCCAGTGGGTAGGGGCGTTTGCCTTGCACGCAGCCAGCCCGTGCGGGCCTGGGTTTGATCCCTGCATCCCATATGATCCCAGTACTGCCAGGAGTAATTCCTGAGTGCAGAGACAGGAGAGACCCCTGAGCATTGTCGGGTGTGACCCAAAAAAGCAAAAAAAAAAAAAAAAAATTCATGGCAGTAGAATTCAGATATTTGGCCACAACGGTGAATGCACCAAAATAACACATAAAACATTGACATGTGCATGGATAGAGGGTTTATGGAATGGGAAGGGTGAGGGGATGTCAGATTAATCTGAGAAATCTTTGAGAAATGTAAAGTTTTGCCCAGAAATCCCAGATCATTATATAGTTGAATAAAGGATATTTTCACCAGCAATGCCTCAGAAGATTTACTCCCAACCTAATGAGAAGTTTCAGAAAAGCTCATTTTAGAGTGGGTTCCCTGCACTTCTATTGCATTGCATTTTGGCAATGAGTACTGGATTTTTTAAAAACAAATATTATACCACCATGAGACATGCAATTACAAAGGTATTAATAATTGGTCCTGGTAATACCAAGACCAATATTCCAGCACCCATCCCTTCACCTGTGCCCCATTCCCACCACTAATGTACCCACACCTCCTCTCATTCACCCCCAGGTTGCCTCAATAGCAGGTACCCCCTATTCCCTCTATTTCTCTCTGTTTCTCTGTCTCAGCATCTCTCTCCCTCTTCTTTTACACATTGTGGCTAGCCCTGCAGACATTTAGGGTTTATCATGTAAGTCTCTTTGTGTATATTCAATGGTGAGTTCTAGTCTGACATTACCACTTCCCACACTTAGTAAAACATTGGTATATATATATATATATATATATATATATTATATGGGATATAAATATATATATATATATATTAAGACAAAATTATGAAATTTATCTGCAAATGGATGGACATGGAGACTATCTTGCTGAGTGAAATTAGTCAGAAAGAAAATGGCAAATATAGAATGACTGTATTTATATCCCATTAATCAATGCAGTCATTCTATATTTGTCATTTTCCTTCTGACTAATTTCACTCAGCAAGAGTGAAATTAGTCCATCCATTTGCAGGTAAATTTCATAATTTTGTCTTTCTCTTAACTGCATTGTATTCCATTGTGTAGATGTACCACAGTTTCTTTAGCCAGTCCTCTGTTCTCCAGCACTTAGGTTGTTTCCAGATTCTAGCTATTGTGAATAGCGCAGCAATGAATAAAGAGGTACAGATAGCGTGTCTGCTATGTGTTTTTGGGTCTCCAGAGTATAGTCCCTGGAGTGGTATTGCTGGATCAAATGGGAGCTCAATATTTAGCTTTTTGGATGGCAGCTATGCTCACCACTATACCACCAATGCAATATTTAGCTTTTTGGAGGAATGTCCATATTGTTTTCCAAAAGGGCTGGACCAATTGGCACTTCCAACCATGGATGAGAGTCCCTTCCTCCCTCCCCCCCCCATCCATGCCAGCACTGTTTGTTCTTGCTGTTTAGACCTCCTTCTAACACCATGCACAAAGTCAGATCAAAATGGCTTATAGATCTCAACATCAGGCATGAATATATAAGGTACATTAAAGAAAACATAGGAAAAATGCTCTACAACATCGAAACTAAGAGCATCGTCAAAGATGAAACACCACTGACCAAGCAAATGGAAGCAAAGATAAACAAATGGAATTATATAAAATTGAAAAACTTCTTCAACTCAAAAGAAACAGTGATCAATATACAAAGACAATCCACAGAGTAGGAAAGAATATTCACCAAATAACCTTCTGATAAGGGGTTAATACCCAGGATATATCAGGCACTGGTAGCACTTCACAAGAAAAAAAAAGCCAACCCCATCAAAAATGGGGAGAAGAAATGAACAGAAGCTTCCAAAAAGAAGAAATTCGAAAGGTCCAAAGGCATATGAAAAGCGGTCTTCATCATTAATCATTAGCAGATGCAAATCAAAACAACGAGGCATCATCTCATGCCACAGAGACTGGATTTTCTTAACAAATACAAAGTTTATAATGAGAACTGAGTATTTTTCTACAGAGAAAGACCCGATTGACCACGAAGTCCAAAGGTACTGATAGAGCCATATGCCAAACCTGTACAGATACCCAGTATTTCCTGCCTACACATTATTCCAAAATAATATCTATGTCTTGAATTGTCAGTGATTATTAAGTATCAGTACCATCCCTAACAGGTTGCACCACCAGTAGCACCCGGATGAGCAGAACAATCTACATGCCATTGGCAGAAATGCATTGGCAGAAATGCTGACAAAGCTTCTGTAGATCAATTCTGAAGCTTTGGGATCTTGAGACCTTTTTTTTTTTTTTTTTTTTGCCCTTTTCTTTGAAAGCTCAAAGTAACAGTGATATATTGGGTATGTAATGAGACCAGAGCAAACACACATGCTCTATTGTAATCAGTTTCCTGAATGCCTAAGTCAACCCTCACCATTGCTTATTTTCTCTCATAGAACGTGACACCCAATATCCAGCTTCTCCTTAATCTAACAAATTCTAATCTCAGTTTTCATTAGTGAGATGGAAAATTGATAATTCTTCTCTATTTCAGAAGGAAGAGAAGAGGAAGGGTAAAAGTGAAGTGAGGGACGAAGAAGTACCTCCAATGAAAACTACTTTTCCTAGCTTCTTCTATGATTTCTATATTACAAAATGTAACCACGCATTGAACCCTATGAAGTTATACTTTCAAGCCAAACACTATTATGTCAAGATGGCAGGGAATTTACTCAGGATGTGGATGGCCTTCCAACAAAAATCTTGCCAGGTAAAATGGGATACCCATTAATTATGTCATTCACTATTAAGATTTTCATTAAACAGAACCTAATTGACATATTTCATGATGGAAAAAGGATAAATATCACAACAATTGATATTATTTGGCTGTTTTAGTATGTAAATACTGAGTTATCATGTTACTGCATAAACAAGTGGGCACGCTACACAACAATGCTTTTGATAATTCTTTAAATATATGATTTAAACCTATCAGAGCAAGACTTAATATTAGACAACCACCCTTATTTTGCTTGTGAATATTAGTCATATATGAGAAACTGCTGGGTGACACGCCTTATAGAGACTTTGGCTCTGACTGTACTTAGTGTGCATGATGGGCTTGGCTGGAAGGTTTCAGTGGGCTCTTATCAATAAAATAAGCTAGGAGAAAGGAGAAGGGCTTTTTAGCCATTTGGCTTCCCTTTGCTTTCTGCCTCTTCTCTCCACCTCTTCCCTGTTAGGCCTTAACATGTGGTACTGGCCATCTTGGCCTAGGATTCTAAAGCTACACATGGCGGGGCCCAGCTAGGAACTTAAGTTGGGTTTTTCCTGTTGTTGTATTATATACCAGAACCTGTGAGAGTAAAGCCTTTTAAAACTGTGCTGGATTCCTGAGTTTTCATTCATTCCTCCCGGCTTTGGAGGTAGGAAGGGAACTTGTTCCCTGATATTGTTGGGGATCCCAGTTGCTCCCTGACAAGAAACATAAGTTACTTATAGTTAATTCATCATTCTCCTCTTGTATTTTGTCCTCATTCATATTCGCACTAATTTCTCACTCACTTCTGGCAAATGACAGGATGACGACCTTATTCCACATTCCATTGCTAACCTCTGGATGTGAGGTGGATAGTGTGAGTCGATTGTATTAGAGTCAACTGACTCTCTTGGGTTCTCCCAGTGTGCATCTGCCCGTTGCAGGCATTGCTGGGGATCAGCGGGTTTGGAGCTCCATGGGGCTCAGGGGGAGCCAGCTCCCTGTTTTCCCACTTCACTGGCCCTGTGATGCCTTTTCATGTGACTTCAGCCTGGGGAACACTGCTGGATCCTGCACAGCTGCTGCCTGCTCCTGACTCTCAGTCCTGCGAGAGCAATGACTGCCCTATGGCTCAGAGTCAACCCCTGAGTTGGAGGCCCTGAATGATGCTGCTTAACTCCCTGTCCCAGAAAATCATTTCCAGGGACTTTATTTCCTGTTGTTATCCCAAAAGATCTTGCAGATACATGCAATCTTGCTCAGTCCTTGACAATGTAAATTTATGCTCTCCATGAAATAAGCATCAGATTAATGCAATTATTAAATGTTTACCTGACTTATTGGCACAATACTCTCTTCTCCCCCCAACACACATACAACACACACTCATACAAAAGACCAATAAGCTGAAAGAAGACACAAAGCGATTCACCAGTTTGACTCTGGGAATATGACGGCATAGCATGTTCACCTTCATTTGTTTCTTCATAACTTCTCTGAAAGTCAGATGATCAGATAGTCAAACCAATTTCCATAACTACCACCAAACTTCATCCCTGCATCTTAAACCAAAACCAAAGAGATTTTCATGTGAAGTCATTAAAAGCTGAATGAATAGGAGGTCACCATTCCTACAAATATTTCTCTGTTTCTATAATAACAAGAATAATGAGATATTCCAAGAGTCAAGCTAGTTTTATTGTTAAACTACATGTATTGTCTTCCTGGCTCTCCATATGACAGTTCCTGCTATCATAGCTGTTAAAAGACCAAGTTTTCTTTGATCAGGGCATTCACCAGATTATTCCCTAAATTTATAATCTCTCTCTCTTTCTCCCTGGATAAATAACTTCTACCTTTCAACAAGAAGAACAACACACCAACCAAACTATCCTGACCTTGCTAAAGGATTAGTTCAGCAGTGAAAAATTAAAATACTACTTATTCTTCCAGTAAACCGCATGGCACTGCATTGTGGACATGGGTAAAAGAAAGGGGAAGAACACAACGATTATGAATTACTGAGATCTTAGGATGAAAGACAGTTTTCTGAAATGGAAAATCAAATTTGGATGCCTTACAGCCTACAGCTCTCAAACCCAACACTTCTTTTTCTTTCCCCTATACCAACATTGGTAAGAAAATTGCAGAAGTTTCCCCACGGAATGGGCAGGAGGGCAGTCACAGAACACAGGCATTCCAGGAAGTATGCAGGGATCATCTCCAGCACTGACTACTAACTTCTGTCAAACCCTAAATCTTCTTCTATTCTCAAGACATCCTACATCAGTCCCCTCATGGATACATACATGAAAGATAAAGACCTTCAGGCTCTTTCCATCTATGAGCCAACAGTCAGGACATCTGAAATAATTTTTTGGTGTGCAAGTGTATGTGTGATGAAAGGACTCCAAATGGATCCATTAAAATATTTCAGAGATGTGAGCAGGGAGGTAGCATAGGAGTAAGTACTTGCCTAGCACATGGCCAATGCCTGTTAGATTCCTGGCACCTCATAAAGTACCCAGAGCCTGCCAAGAGTGATCCATGAGTGAAGAGCCAAGAGTAAGCCCAGATACCATCTGGTGTGGCCCCCAAACCATACAAAACAAAAAGTTTAATAAAACAACTAACAAAATATTTACAGAGGCTATTTGGCCTTTTGTGAGTTCAAAAATGGGAATAAATAGATGTGAAGAGACTTACGAGACAGTGTCCTGATCAAGATTCATTTACATAGAATCCAACAATTTATGAATGAAAGCTATTAAAATGAATCCATAATTCATGATGTGTTAAGACATGCTTTACTGACGGTTCTATGTTTTATATTGTGTTTAATGAGTGAAGAAAGGGACACAGTACAAATAACAGAACAATAGCAGCAGTGGGAGGGAAGAAGCATCTGTCAATCTTGTTTTACTTTTACCTCCAGTATCTAAAGCAGTGTCTATAAACAAAACATCAGCAGCATATGAAGCTATGTAGAATATGGCGGACAATGTTAGATTCTCCATAAATATTTTAGTCTTATTCAGATATCAAAAACTATCCTTTGGCTGAAAACAGAGATGAAAGTAGCCAAGATAAAGCACTGTAGCTCGGAAGCTGCCTTTGAACCGGGCCATACAAACTATTCAGTAATTCAAATAGTGGGGTGAGAAAAATAAAAACAGACATGGAATGGAAACTGCATTTTTAAAAACTTGTGCATTTTAAGGTAAAGAGCTGAGAATTAAACATGGGGAAAGTTTAAATGTATGTAGTATCATGATTGTGTCTTGGATGCTATGAACTAATGGAACATAGCCAGAAAATGCAAAACATTATTCCAGTATAAAATTCAGACCAGAAGCGTAGCAATCTGGGGCCTGGTTTCTCAGCGAGGACAGACTTGTGATTCAAAACTATTAGAATTGAATTCCACATGAACACACCTGGAGATTGTCATGCTAAATGAGGACAGTGAGAAGAAGAGGAACAGATACAAAATGATCTCCTGCACACATAGGAGAAAAAGGTATATGTAAAGGAAACAGCAAAGGGGATAGAGTGATAGCATAGCAGGTAGGGTATTTGCCTTGCATGTGGCCAGCCTGGGTTTAATCCCCGAATTCCATATGGTCCCCGAGCATCGCCAAGAGTTATCCTGAAAAACCATGAGTAACCACTGAGCATGGTCAGGAGTAACTAAAAAGCAAAAAAAAAAAATATATATATATATAGAGAGAAGAGAAAGTTAGAAAATTAAAATAAAAAAAGGAAATAGCAAATACACAAACAGTGCATGAAAAGTGACCTACAAAACTGAGGTTTGGAGGTGAGATATGAAGAGCGAACTTGGGCCACTATAGGGAAGTGGGCTGGACATTCTGGGGAGGGTGTAATGTTGAAACATGGGACTCAGGAATCTCTAACTATAACAATGCCTAGTGAATTCCAGTGCTTAATGTTAAAAAAAAAGAAACATTGACCTCTGGTGTGTAGTTTAACTTGGTCTGTGTGCTGATCAAACAGATATATTTTCAGATGTTACAGGTTATAAAACTGTATTGGATAACTTATGAATGTTTCTAGATAGGAATTATCCCATAAAAAGTTTACTTAAAAATTAGAATCTATATACACTGACAACTATAATGTAAGTGATAATTTATGCAAAGAGTAAGCATGGTTAAGAATTCAAATGACATGTTGGGGCCAGAGCGATAGCCCAGCAGGTAGGGTGTTTGCCTTGCACGCGGCAGGCCTGTGCTGACCGGGTTCGATCCCTGGCATTCCTTATGGTCCCTCGAGCACAGCCAGGAGTAATTCCTGAGTGTAGAGCCAGGAGTAACGCTTTAGCGTCGCCAGGTGTAACACAAAAAGAAAAAATAAAAATAATTCAAATGACATGAGGGGGCCAGAGCTATAGTACTCGCCCAAAGAGGGCTGGGCGTTTGTCTTCCATGTTGCTCGCTGACCTTGGGCTCAATCCCCAACCCCCTATATGGTCCATCAAACTTGCCAAGAGTAATCAAAAGTCCAAGAGTGAGCCTTGCCCACCACTGAGGGGGTGGCCATAAGGCAAACCCCCAAAAAAAGGATGAAGAAAGAGCTTAAGTGAATAGAGCTGAGCCCGGTGTTTAATGTCTGCTCCCCCATGTGCCGTGCCCCCACCATGATGGCACTAGGGTCCTTCACCTGCTGCGCTGGGCCTGAGCACTGGTCTCCCAGCCTACACAGTGTTGAGAAAAGTATTGCTAACTCCCTGGAACACCCTGACCAGCCTAGGAGGATAAATAAAAATGAATGAATAAATAAATATAACTAAGTTAAGTAAGCAACTGAAGTGTGTTCAAAATGACTCATTTCCCTCAATCTAGAAAATTCAAACCCATAACCAGCAAGACTTCCTGATCATTTTAATGACACTCATGAAATTTCTCAGGCCCTATCATTCCCTTGATAGGGAATTCACTATCAAGAAACTACCAAGTATAAGAAGGAAATTACTCTGATCGCAGTGGCGAAAGGGGATGGGACACAAAACTAGCAGTCAAATAATGTACTGTATTTTCATGTCCTTGTTTAAAAACAGAACAACACTGAACATGTGGGTTTCAATGCAGATTCTCAAGTCACTGAGCATATCCAGGTGAACAAAGAACTTCAGAGACAATGCAGATCCCACAGACCTCATAGCCGGATTAACCTTGACACAGTTCATGGTCAAATTGACACCTTAACACCAATATCAGTTCTCAGAAACACACTGAGGTAATTTTTAACTAAGAGAAAAACGGTTTGTTCTGAAACTGGAAGGAAAGATTTCACAGAAGGAAAAAGACTTTGCAGAAGAAATAGTTGGGGGTGAACTTATATAAGAATAAATTTAACTTAAATTCAAATGTATGTTAGAAATAATATTGAACAATGAGATAGTCATTTGGAAACTGGAGGGATAGTTTGATAAACAATATGGTTCTCATAATATTTCGTTTGTCAAAATGACTGCATTAGTTAAAAAAAAAGTACAAAACAGTTGAGTTTTCCTAAAACTGTTTTGAAATAAATGTAAATAGCACAGGGTAACCAAAGATAAATAAGTGGTGGCTTGGTTAGGCACTAAAATGATGAAACAAACTCTGGTAAACCCAAGAGTAATTTATGCAAGAGGCACATGTGCGAGCAGAAGGAATACCTTTGAAAACCAAACACTTTATGTGCTAACTTTACTGGCTATTTAAAAAAGCCTAAAAGGAAACATGATGTACTTTCAATAAATAATGATAGTAAAACTGCTAATAAAAGACATCTGAGATGTTAAGAGCTAGAACAGGGAAAGAGCAGGACACGCCTGGATGCTTCTTTTTATTCATTTTGGAGGCTAAGAAAAAAATGAATCTGCTCTTTGGAAAAAGTTCGATGAAATCAATGCTTCCATGCCTGTTGGGGAAAGGCAGCCATTCGCTGCATGGTGCTTGGACTCTATTTCAAAGTGGCCCAAAGGTGTTAGAAAAGTGGTAATTAGGTTTATCAAACTGATTTGTATAGACTTTTGCCTGGGGCTATGGCTATATTCTTTTCAATAAACCCAGTGATAACAGGCTTGAGCTTTACTTATTTTCTAAGGAAAAAGATCTGTTGCCCACAATAGATTCTGGCATGAGAGGAAGCAAATTCCACAGCTCTCAGCCATTCAAAGCATATTAAGTGCTCTCTGAGCTGGAGACTCTCTACCAGAGCACCAAAAGACCTTCAGACTGCCTCTGCGCATTCCCAGCACATGCACCTGCCACAGGATGCCATCTCCTTGTCACTCTAGGAGCACACTTGATAAACTGCAAATTGGACGTGGCCTAAATAACTACCCCCACATAGGCCTGGCATTTCGGTTATGTTTACATTAATTACTCTGTTTTCAATATATAGACAGATTATTTCCATCCAAGTAAACTCATTTAAAAACAAGATGAGACAAAGTTCTGGAGGGTGTGTAAGAGATGGCACAGTGGGGAACCCTGGCTTTGCCAATAGCCACCTGAGGTTCCGTCTGAGCACGACACATGGTCCCAGAGGAACAGGGCTAGGATTAAATCTTGAGCACTGCCATATGTGGCCAAAACCTAGAAAAATATATAAGTGGACACTCATGTTTGGAGCTGGAGTGATAGTGCAGCGGATAGGGTGTTTGCTTTGCATGAGGCTGACCTGGGTTCGTACCCCGGCATCCCATATGGTCCCTCAAAGCACCGCCAGGAGTAATTCCTGAGCAAAAAGCCAGGAGTAACCCCTGAGTGTTGCTGGGTGTGACCCAGAAAGCAAAAAAATAAATAGAAAAGCACCTGAAACTTTACCAATAGCGCATCAGGGTGGGTGCTTGCCTTGTGTGCCGCTGACCTGGTTGGATCCCTGGCATGCCTTATGGTCCAGGCTTTGCAGGAGTGAGCCCTGAGCACAGAGTCAGAAGTAAGCCCTGAGCACTTCTGGGTAGAGCCCAAAACAAACCAAACAAACAGAACCCTAAAACTTACTTCACAAATAAAACAGAATGGATTAAAAATCTTTTAAAAAAATTTTAGGTATATAAAAATGAAATTGTATTGTTTTACTTATTGAATTGTGCTTTACTGACTATAATTGGCACAAAGTAATTTTAAGTATGCAATATGAGGGTTCAATGTTTGCATACAATGTGCAATGATCAATTCAACCTTATTATATGGTTATTTATATTTACATGGGAACAGCTTTACTAATACCCAAACATTCAAGTTTCTATTTTTTGAATTTTCAAATATATGATACAATAACGTTAATTATAGCCACCACATTATAAATTCATCCTCAATATCTATAACTGAAACTGTACCTTTTGACCCAAGCCTAAGCACACTTGAGCCCATCTCCTATGTTGGCAATCACCAATTTGTTCTCACCATGTCAGAGCTACTGTTTTGGGAAGGACTGTTTACCACTTTTTAGAGTCTCAATATAGTTTATATCATATAATATTTGACTTCTCTAACTTGTTTCAATGATTTAATGAAATATATCTTTAATAGCCACATTTTAATACAAAAAATTGTATGGTTTATTTTTATAGCTGAATAATACTCTATGTACCAACATACACACATGTGATGTAACATGAAGATGGCTTGGGGGTGTACATTTCAAGTTCCTGGTCTTTTTGTTTTGTTCTAAGCTAAAAAAATCCACGTTTTTGACATCAGAAAGCAACTATATGAGTCACTAACAAATATCATGAAAGTAACACTGAAAATGGCAAGGTAAAGGCCACAAAACAGCTATTTTTGTTTAGTTCTTTTAGTAAAAGTTGCCTTACTAAAGGGTCACAAAATAATTTGCCAGTTCAGCTTTATAACTTGGCTGCTATATTCAAAATAGAAAGAAAAAAAGTCATGCTCTTTTCAATGTGAATCTTTCTTGAAATTCACTATCATGCATTTATGTATATAAGTATATAGGAATACACATGTGTATATAAATGTGCATATATAAGTATGTAGGAATAAACATGTATACATAAATGTGCATATTAAACTATATATGAATGCACATGTGTATATGGGTGTGAATATATAAGTTATAGGAATGCACATGTGCATACATGTGCATATACATGTACATAATAATGCACAGATAATGCACATATAGTAATACACATGTATATATAAATACACATAAACAAGTATGTAGGAATACATGTGTATAGGTATATACACATGTGTGTATATACGAATACACAAATGTACATAAATGTTCATATATAAGTAGATTGGAATAAACATTTGTACATAAGTGTGCACAAATAAGTATATAGGAATACACATGTGTACATAGTGTTCACATATAAGTATATAGGAAACACATGTGTACATAATGTGCACATATAAGTATCTAGGAATACACATGATATATATATGCATGTATAAGTATACAGGGATGCCCATGTACATATGTGTGAATATAAGTATGTAGGAAGATACATGTTTATATATGTGCATATATAAGTATGTAGGAATACAAACATATATGTATATACATACACATGCATACATAAAGGTGCATACTTATGGACATTGTTTCAATTACATACAAGTTAAAACTGCAGCATTAATTTCATCTTATTTTGGAAAAAAAATTTCCTTTGAGAGCTACAGAGTATGTTAATAAATATCAAATGCATGTTTACTAATTCACAAAAAATAGTTTAGAACAATGCAGGTATCAATATATGATTTACATTAATATTATTATTAGCTTAATTATTTTTATTGTAGTTCAGGTTTGGAGTTGAGAATAGTGTGGTCATTCACAATCCTGTATCTGCAGCTGCCTCACTTTCTTATCACCAGCAGACCCCCCCCAACACACACACCCCTCCCCCACACAACATTCAGTCACTTCTAGCCCACCAGAATCCCAGTAATGACCTTCTCGCCCTCTGGCTTATTTCACTCAGCATGATCTCCTCCAGTTCCAGCCATCCAAGTTCCGGGAAACTAGGTTTGATTATTTCCTTGTAGCTGCATAGTATTCCATTGTGTATATATACCACACCTTATTTAACACTATACCTCATGGGTTGTGCCCATAGTCTGTAGCCTGTGTCTAAAGTAAAGGTATACATGTAGTGTGTGTGTGTGTGTGTGTGTGTGTGTGTGTGTGTGTGTTCTGATTAATGTTTTAGTAATTTTTAGGTAGATGCTAAGATTGAATTGCTGGCTTCTATCTGCTGGTTAAGAAATCTTCATACTATTTTCCACAGTCTAAACCAAACATCAGCAGAGAATGATGGTTCCTAAATGACATTCCTGCCCATACTTATTTCCATTAATTTTGATAATTCTCACTGCTATTAGGAAAATACTTCCTCATTTTAACTTTAGTTGCAATGAAAAAAGTCCTAAATTATTATATTGTTCAAAATTATACTTATTTCTTAAACTAGTTTTGTTACAGTATTTGATAGGAAACTTCCCAAGTAGTTTTTTAATTAATATATGCCTTATCTTATTTTTTTTTTTTTTTTTTTTTTTTGGGTCACACCCGGCAATGCTCAGGGGTTTCTCCTGGCTCTGCACTCAGGAATTACTCCTGGCGGTGCTCAGGGGACCATATGGGATGCCGGGGATCGAACCCGGGCCGGCATGGGCCAGCCGCATGCAAGGCAAACGCCCTACCCGCTGGGCTATCGCTCCGGCCCCCTGCCTTATCTTATTTTTTAAAACTGTTGTCTTAATTTTCATTTTTGGTGAGTCAAGAAACTTTCATTAAAACTTATTTAGAAAGGCATGAAGGAAGAAAGAGGGAGAAGTCTATTTTCAACAGATAAAATGTTTCTCACATAACTAGGCAAAGAAAGAAGACAAGCTGGCAAGATCCATGTTCAAGGGACAACATGAGCTGGAAGCCAGTGTCGTATTTTCTTCTGAATTTCTATACCAATGCCCTCTCGAGCCATGGTGTTGTTTTGATGACTACACATCTGTGGTTCTTTCCATTTGTTTAAATTAAAATGTTAGTTCATCCAATGCACTTAACTTTAAGTTTTAAACATGTGGCATGTGAGTCCTTTATTTTGAGTGACCAGACCCAAAGTCTCTCCTTGAAGCTTCCGTTTACATGCATGATGATGATGATAACAAAAATAAAAAATCAATAAGGAGATTCTAGAATTCATACATGCTGTATATTATTTTACTCTTTTAATTTTCATTGTTCACTGTGACTCTGGGCCCAACATGAAATAAGGTGAACTAGAGTATGTTTTTTCAACTTCAATAAGGAAGTTAAAAAAAAGGTCTCGTCAAACAAATTGCACTGATTCTGCGGAATTTTACCTTTGTTAGTATTTGTTTCACTTTCATTAAATGAAAAGCATGTGCTTGTACAGTCTCCACTTAAAGACACTTGCAGTTCAATTCAAAAGCCGCATGTTACATGGGCAAACTTCATTAGGAGAACTAGTATTTTATCATAGTGAAGAAATGAACTAAAAGCTCTGAAGCTTGTTAAGCCCTATGCATGATATTCTATGATTATGTAAACAATTGAAACCAAAAATGAAATCAGTTTGAAAAATCTGAATATTTTTATATAACAAAAGATTGGCTTTGTTTCAGGGAATAGGGAATAGTAAATTAGTCTTGCAGACTTTTATAAAATACTTTTTCTGTATTAAAAACATTTAATGCACAAGCAAAAAAAAAGAATATCAAGAATGTTTAGCTTATTCAAATAAATTGTCAGATAATAGGCTAAAATCCATCCCTGGGCCATCAATGTGATGTCCTACATGTGTTTCTGCCTCTTCAACCGAAGGAGACAGTGAGTCTATAGGAATATAGTACCTTTACAATATAATGTCAAATGCATTTTATTATCATTAATTACCTAGAAATCGGCATCACCGTAAGTTAAGACTTTTTTTAAAAAAGTGATTTTTAATATTAATACAAAGTGTGGAATGAAAATATCATACTTCTAATTGGCTCTTTAAATGATGAAATATCAAAGGAAAAATTAGGCAATTACAAAGCAACAATGAAAAATGCAAAGATAATTCCTCTAGGTTATAGCCCACAGCTGCTCCCGCACATCCTGGAAAATAAACGGTCTCAATTATAAACTTGGCACAAAGAATAATGTTTGTGAGTTATAATTAATGTAACCTACATGAGCTGATTTTCTCAACTCCATGACCAGTAACCTACAGGTAAATAGAATATTGTACATTTAAGATGTAGTTCATAATTCAGACCTGATTAACATTTCATATGCAAGTAATTTTACTTAGTGTGTTTACTTGAAGCTGGAAAGTCTTTTTGGAAATAGGAGGAAAAGTTAAAAGACAATGTATGCATTTAGAGGTATATTTTAAATAATCACTAATCTGTTTTAATTTATTTATATCAATCTCAGAACCAATTTGCATATTACCATCATAAAATAATCATTTGGGAAAATACTTTTTATAAAAATGTAGTTCCTTACTTTCTGGAGTTCATTATTTATCACTGTACCAAACCATAATGTTTAAATAATTATTCATTGAAGAAAAATTTTCCAATAGGAAACATAAAATATACTAATAAATGAATTGCTATTTTAAAAACATATTTATTGACTATTAAGATTCAAATAAAAATTTTAGAATTAAATTTTTGAAATATATTTCCCTGCAGTAACAAAAACCTTTGAACATTTATTTTAAAAAAAAACAACACTATAAGAACACAAACTCTCACTAGAGTAACTGTATTTGTTATGTTATAAAGTATGAGGAACAGAGTCCATAGTTTTGCTATCATAAAATGTTGGGTCCTTTGTACCTCTTAAGAATTGAGGTGGGACCAATACAACACACAATCTAAATAATTAAAATGTTGGTATTACAAAATAATATCTGTACAGAATTTAAATTTTTTGTATTCAAATAATTTTGCCACTCTAATGAAATGTTTATGCTTTTTCTTATCTTCCAAATGCTAATGTCAATACCTTATAACGTTGCCCTTTTTATTTATATTTCTTAAAAATAAGATATCTTATTACACACATTCTCAACTGCCCACATGTGATGTGTGCTTCTCTCTCTGTCTCTATTTCTCACTCTCTGAGTCTCCTTACATTTTCTAAATAAAATCAAATCATTTTACTTTACTAAAGCCTCATATATCTAGATACATGGAATATAAACCATGGTTGCATATAGTTTCTTTTTTAGTTTCTTTTCTTTGTATTTTATTTTTGATTAAATATAGTGACAGGGAATTACATCATAACCATAATTTAAATCACTGCAGAACTGTTTATCTGTAGCTACACAACCTCCTATATTCCTGGAATGCCACAAATGAGAAAACAAAATAAAAGCAAGCAAAAATAAATTTGAAAAATATCATTCTGAAGTCAGCTGAGCTGGTCATTTGTAATGATATGTAGTATATTAATGAAGATCTTGATATAAAAATCATAGTAAAGTGTCAAAAAAAAACTCTTTAACCCTTTCAATACTGGTTTCATCTGTGAGGATAGCAGGGAAGGTTGAGATTAAGAAAGAAAAAAACAGCAGGGGCCGGAGCGATAAGCCCAGCCGGTAGGGCGTTTGCCTGGCACGTTGCCAGCCTGTACCGGCCCTGGTTCGATCCCTGGCATCCCATATGGTCCTCCGAGCACCGCCAGGAGTAATTCCTGAGTGTAGAGCCAGGAGAACCCCTGAGAATCGCTGGGTGTAACTCAAAAATAAAGCAAAAAAAGAAAAGAAAAAAAACAGCAAATATGTTTTGATATAGTTTGAAAGATATCAAAGCATTTGATTTATTTTGAAATATATCAAATTAAATATAAAAATAAACAATATCAACATTTTTCCCTAAACAATTTAATGAGATTTGTTGTCATTCATTGAGTGTTATTCAAACATTCATATTTCAGTTTTTAATTCAAAGGAAAAGTGACAAGGAGAACTACACCCAAGCGCATAATTAATGAAGATCTGATACCATTTTGATTTCATGTAGAAATATTTGTCAACTAGATGTTATGTCTTTACTGACTCATACAATAGCTGAGAGGCATGCTTTTATTAAAATATTATAAACGATTTCAAATATCTATTATCTCCATGTTAATTTTAGAAGTGGAAACTACCTTTCAGGTTTAGCAGCACCCCAGTACAGTCAGCCCAATCTTAATGAAGTTTAATGCAATCAAAGAGTAATGTGAACAGACAGGCTATGTGTAACATCTCTTCAAAGCAACTTATCTACCACTCATCTCTTTTATGGCTACCACCAAAGCTAGAACCAGAAGGATGGCAAGGAGACCTTAGGCAGGATGAATACAACTGCCCTGCTGGCCTCTGAATGGTCAGTCTCATTAAGCAGCTGCCTGCTCTCCTCACAAGTCTACAACAAACTGGCTACAAACGTCCTCCCTCCTCCCAGTCACACCTCCACACCCTGCTTCCACCACTGCATTTTCTTTAGTGCCCCTCAGGAAAGTCCCAGTGCCACATAACTCAGTCATAGGCGTGAAACCAACTAAAAAAAGAAAAAACAAAATTTCCCTATGGAACAGAGGAAAAATGAAAAAAAATGCCAGTTCTTTTGGAAAGATAAATAAGTGGTGACAGGATGAGAGCTAGCAGTGGTCTGATTATCCTGTGTTCGGGGATGGGTGAAAACTTTTGCAAAAACCCTATGGACATGAGAGGCTCTTTGGTTTGTATATGAGGGACTGAAAATGTAGACATATAGCAAAAGCCACCAAGAGGACAACAAATTTCTTAAACTGCTACTTTGTGACTGATATGTACATACACAAAATTGCAACAGAAAATTTAATTAGAAATAAAACTTAATTATAAAAGCTAGAATTTCTTCCTCATGAGAAAAGATAAGAGTCCTCAATAATCCAGACTAGTGGTGATAGGAAAATTCCGGGATGACCACATGTCTCTAACATTCAAACCTATCAGTAACTGACACTTTTTAAGATTTAAACTGTTCTAAAGTACTAAAGGATAAATTATCTTATACCTTACCTTTGGCTATACTTAAGTTACTAAATCCAGTTTCTCATATCCCCTAGAGAAACTTAATACTCAATTTTAATTGAAGCATGTACTTAAATGTTGAGCCTTTTAAATTTAAGCTTATTCATATCATCGTTCAGAAGTAATTTGACTGGCTCAAGTGTGTTCCTTCTCCAGAGACCTGCTTCTATGTCATAGTAATGGAGGTGTGACTCCCATTTTCTCTTATGAATTACAAAATAATTGAGGACAGTTTTGAAAAGAACTCCAAAGTGCTTGTTTTCTCTGAATAATCCTGCAATTTTGTTTTCTGAGTGGGCACCATGGATGATGAATTTAATGCTGATTGCAAAATGCAAATTGCATTTAAGCCGGAAACCTAAGAAGGGATTGGAGAGAAAAGAAATGTATTGGGTAAAGCAGATAAACCTAATGAATGTGGACCAATTCCAATAGAAAACTGTGATTTGGGCAATTCTGAAAGAAAATAGATACCTCATAAATCAAAATGCAAATGACAGAGACAGACTACAATATTAAAATTAATTGCAGGCCTAACTAGTTAAAATTATATGTGCACTCTCATAAAATTGGTATTAGGCAATTACATGAGCATGACAATTCTTTAGGATATTACTTTATTATATAAATGAAAACACTTTCAAGTTTAAGATATAATCAAAAAGTAACAAGCATACCTTGCTCATTTTTTTTTCTTTTTTAGGTCACACCCGGCGATGCTCAGGGGTTACTCCTGGCTCTTCGCTCAGGAATTTCCTCCTAGCAAAGCTAGGGGACCATATGAGATGCCGGGATAGAACCCAGGTCAGCTGCGTGCAAGGCAAATGCCTTACCCGCTGTGCTATCACACTGGCCCCAGCCCTACCTTGCTCATTATTAATGATATGCATAGCAGCGGCCTGATTATCCTTTTTTTAATTATTAGTCTATTTTTATTTATCCCATTTTTATTTATTTATGAAACTAGCCTAAACAATCAGTAGATACCATCTCTTAAATTTCTTTACATTATTATAATAAAAAGAAAACTTAGTAATATTAATAGTCTATACACAGAGAGAAACACTTTTTTGAATCCATTTATTTATTTATTTCTTGCTTTTTTGGGTCACACCCAAACAGCGGAAGAGGAGGTGGTGTAGTTGCTAACCATCTATCTTCACTCCCATTCCTTCCCATTCTAATTGTCACATGATATCTTCTAGGGTGGCACTGAAGATTTTTGGTAAAATGATATCACCCTGCCATACCTCTCTTTTGACATCATGATCACTTCCATGTAGAATGGTGAGATTCTGGTGGTAAATCCGTAAACCAGCTCACGAAGGATCTTGATGTATTGGGTTTGAGTGCCCTGTTTGGCTAGGGCTTCAATGACTGCTTCAATCACAATAGAATCAAAGGCTTTCTTTAAATCAATGAATATGAGACAGAGCGGCATCTTGAACTCCCTACAAACTTGAATGAGCTTGGTTACCGTGTTGATATATATGGTTAATTGTCCTGAATCCTTTTTGCAAGCCAGATTGCTCACATGATTGTTCTTCACCTAATGTTCTGCCAATCCTTTTCAGGATGACTTGAGTGAAGGTCAAGAGATCACGATCACGATCTTCCCGTTGATCATCTATTTGCTAGAGCGGGCACCAGTAATATCTCCATATGTCCTGTCTCATGCCAGTAGAGCCGGGGCATCGGCTTGCTACAGGAACATAAAGAGCCTCAAATCATTATATTAGGTCATGGCAATGACCTAATATAATTGTTACTGGAATTTGGCATATCATATACACGAGAAGCTTGCCAGGCTTGCCGAAATGGGAGGAAAACTTTTAAACACCTCCAAATAAAGCATTTATTGATGAACCACGCAGCCGCAGCAGCCGCGGCGAGCCGGGCTGTGATGGGCTGGTCTGCTGGGTGGAGCTCTGACGAGAGAGAAGTCCAAAAAGTGGAAAAAATGGCGGTGCCCATGGAGTGAGGAGGGGGTGGTCTGGCTTGTTGTGAGGCTCTGCCGAGGTGGTGGGCCAGGGCTAGAACTCGCCATGCCTCCCGACTGCCTCATGAACAGCTGTGCACAGGGAGAGCAAGGAACAGCTCTGCCCCACGTGTGAGAGTCTCTGGACCAGCATACCTGGGCTGGATTGAGGAAAAAGCTGCTGCAGGGTGGGTGTCGGTGATCTGGGCTGTGATGGGCTGGTCTGCTGGGTGGAGCTCTGACGAGAAGGAAGTCCAAAAAGTGGAAAATGGCGGCGCCCGTGGAGTGAGGAGGGGTGGTCTGGCTTGTTGTGAGGCTCTGCCGAGGTGGTGGACCAGGGCTAGAACCCGCCATGCCTCCCGACTGCCTCATGAACAGCTGTACACAGGGAGAGCAAGGAACAGCTCTGCCCCATGCGTGAGAGTCTCTGGAAGAGAGACTCTATCAAGAGATAACACCGGAAAAAAAAATAAAGACACAATAGGATGCCTATCTTCAAAAACTCTTAAGCTCATTCACCAATGTGGCAGGGTATTACCCTCAGGCAACCATATGCTAATGTCCAAGCTCAAAAAGCAGTGCAGAGAAGCTATAAAGGAAGACCTCAAAGAGAGAAGAGCATCAATAGCATCAATACTGGCCAATACAGCAGAATCTGGGAAAAGCATTTGCAATGCCAGCCTGTTCTTTGCCAACTATAAGACCAAGATGACTGCCCTCCGGACGTCCTTATGGATCTATCACATCTTCCAGAAAGACAATGGAAAAGATTATCTATGACTCCTACTCAGACCTCTTTGATAGCCATGTTCACCTACCTACATACCAAATTCCACAGGATGGATATATCCTTCCCAACGTTCTCCCTTCTGAAACCGATATGCAATTTTGTTGGTAAAGAAACGAAAGCACCAGGCCCAGACAAAGTCAGACCTGAATACCTGAAGAACCTGCCATCAGTACTCATCAATACACTCTACCTGCCTGAATGCGAGGTGCCCTTCCAATGGAAAACCAGGAGGACCTACTGTTCAAGAAGGGCGACATTGTCAACTATTGCCCCATCTGCCTGTTGTCTGTCATATACAAGTAAAATCTAATAAACTTAAATTTCTCATAATTTTAAAAATGTATAATATGCAGGCTGTACTTATTTTATCAAACATATTCTAACCACAAAGTTATATGCTGCTACAAACTTTTGTTTGTAGCAGTATATAACTTTTGTTTCCTTCCTCCATTGTGAAATAATCTTAGATAAATTAAGCAAAAAGGGGGCAAAATAGCTGAACTTTATAGCAGAGTATTTTTTTGAATTAAAGATATAAATGCAGTTAATTAACTCATTAGCAGTTACATTAAAATTCTATTTTACACTGTGCCATAAGTTATAGTTCAACTGTGGTTCAGGTGTTAATGAATATAAGACTAAGTTTGTTTTTGTTTCGTTTGGTTTTGTTGTTTTCTTTCCTTCATAGCATCAATATTAACTCATACTTAGGGAGACCATTTAATGTAAAGTAATGTCATATATTTTAATATTATTTTATTATTAAAAATTACTATTGGTTGTTGGAGCCAAATTACAGCAGTTTGGGTGTTTGTCTTGAATGCAACCAACCTAGTTTTGATCCCCAGCATCCCATATGGTCCCCTGAGCACTGCCAGGAGTAATTCCAAAGTGCAGAGCCAGAAGTAACCACCTGAGCAACTCCAGATATGAACCAAAAAAAAAAAATTCACTCTCCATGGGCTGGAGAGATACTGCAATGACCAGGATGTTTGCTTGCACACTGCTCACTTGGGTTGAATCCCTGGCGTCCCAATTGGATCCCTCAGCCCACCAAGAGTTATCTTTGTGTGCAGGGACAGGCAAAATTTCTGCACACTGCCATATATGGCTCAAAATATGAATAAAAAGTTTCACTCTCATTAATGTACATTAAACAGTCTTCAAACACAAGACTAGTGAAGATACATAATGTCAATTAGGATTCTGTATTCTTTGCATGGCCATACATTTCCATTTTCATTTTCCACTGTTTTCTGGAGAAAATGAGTATTTTCAAATTAAAGAAAAATAATGAAATAATAAAATTGTGGGAAGGATGACCAGTAGGTGGTGCTTTAAAATCCTGGCATAGCCTAGTATGCATTCTCAGACACAGACATGGTTCAAGGCAAGGGCCTGTAAGGGTGAGCTGCTTGGACCTCAAGGTTCCAGCAATAACAGAGGCACCCCAAGGGTGCTCACTTGTCTCTGGACCCATAGCGATGGCATTTGAAACTGAGAGGGCTGCTCCTGGCAATGTCTCTGAGACCATGTGGTGCTGGAAATCAAGCCAGTCTCAGCTAGGCAGGAACCCAAACAGCTGTACTAAATTCAAGCCTACAAATAGTTCCTTTCAAAGACAAATCTTTAAAACATATGTTTTAACTTTAATAATTTATATTTATATATAATTGATATATTATGACTATTATTACTATTTAGTAGATACATATAATTTACTCTTTCAAACATATATACACAAATCCATACATGTATATATGTATGTATGTATATATATGGACTATATATATAATATATTGATTACATCTTCGTTTTCATTGAGTGTATAAGTGTTTAGCTGCCTATTTAATGATCTATTATCTATCACTATCTTCCAAATCCTATTTGTTTCTCAGAGAAACTTTCTTCAAAATATTATCACATAATGTTGTCACTTTACTTGATTTCTCATGAAAATATTTTGATAGTTTTTTTTAATCTGTACTTCCCATTTCACTACATTTCATAAATATTGAAAAATAACTTATTTCAAAGTAAATATTAGGGAGCATTTTATTAGTTTACTAAATCAAAACCATGTTTTCCAAGTAAAATAAATTTAAAATCAAACCATCTAGGTGTCTGAGCAATAGAACAGAGAGAGGCCACTTTCACACAGCTGACACGGCTTCAGCCCTGCCACCCACAGAGCTCCCCAAGCACCGTGAGGAATAACCCCTGAGTGCAGGGTCAAGAGGAAATCCTTAGCACTGCAAGGTGTGGGCCCCAAACATAAAACCAAGTAAATGAATAAAATTAGGATAAAAGTTCACATCAATTATATTTACTTGCACACACGAGAGGCAGAGACAGAGAGAGAGAGAGAGAGAGAGAGAGAGAAAGAGAGGGAGCGAGGGAGGGAGGGAGGAAGGGGAAAGTTTCTTTACTGCATAATTTGGTAACATACATTTAAACTACTTAAGTGTTCATTTTAATGAGTATGGAATTTATGAGATCCAGCTGGGAGAGGAATACATTTCATCAGTACCAAACATTAATTTGGATTATTATTGGAACCATAAAATAGGCAGACCCCAATTATGAAAACAACTGCACTTCTTTAAGCATAGCACATACACTGTAGTTCTCACACTTTGATGTGAAGCAAAGAACACTAAAGCAAATATTTCTCATGGTTTAGTGATTCAAAGGTTTGTAATTCCTGATACACTTTATCTCTAATTGGCTTTTGCCTTTCTCCTTGGAATCATTACTAAGGTTTGGTGCCAGGCTAGACCAGATTCTAGTAAATTGCCTTTATCTAATTCCGATTGGTTGTAGAAGCAAGTCGTTTCTGTCCCCAATCACTCTATCTGGCAGCTCAGCTCTTTGAGTATATGAGGGGGTGAGAGCAGGCATCAGGCCACAGGGTCTCCTCATGCACATCAGCTTTGCAAGTTCTGAAAACAGCCTTCACAAGAAGTATAATGAACAAACAGCAATTGGTATAACATTCTTGTTAAGCCAAAGTACAGCCATTAGAATACTTATAATGAAAGAGTTGGCCACCCGATGGGGTGACTGACTGGGAGCCTCGAACGCCGCACCTACCAAGGAAAACTCTGAGAGACCGGGTCCTATGCAAAAGCAAGGGTTTTTATTAATATTTGAGTATACCGGGCTCATAGCATGACCACAAGCAGTCACGGCTAAGAGCCCCAGCCCTTCCAGGGAGGATCTTTAAGAGATAATTCCCGCCCCTACAGAAAAGCCCGCGCATAACCATCCAATAGATTTAAAAATATTACATCAATGTCTGCGCGGCAGCCAATCACTTTGTAGGTCAGCAACGGCTATGCTTACGCGCAGGAATGCAATTCAGGCAATTCAGGCCAGATAGCAGGTTCTGGGCAGGGTCCTCATAACCTCTAACAGGAATTTTTCTGGGCCTTTTGTAGATAGCAGGATGAAAAAGGTCACTCGCCCTAAATTGATAACTTTCCATGAGTAGGCCTGCCCTGGTTGGTGAAGGGGGCAGCTGCTCTCTTTCAATAATACCATGAAAATTGAAACATTATTAAATGTGTTTACAAAATATGACAGTATAAACTTCACCCTAAATAGAAAAAAATAATGAACACTGATCAGAACATTTAGCATTACATGATGTTTATGGTATTAGGGGTCACGATATATTTTAATATAGATCTACAAATCCTGATAAACATATATTTGAAACAATTTAGCACACATTTTTAACACTATATTTTAATATAGAGCTACAAATCCTGATAAACATATATTTGAAACAATTTAGCACACATTTTTAACACTTTTAGTAAGCCAAAAATGAACTTAATATTTGCCACAGAGCAGAGAGGGCAAGAGCTTGCCTTGCATGTGCCCAGCCCTGGTTCACCCCCTGGCACCACACACAGTCCCCGTAAGCACTACTAGGATGAACCCTCAGCAAAGAGCCAGAACACTCCCTGAGCACAGTCAGGTGGGGCCCCCAAACCAAAACCAAGCCAAAAAATAAAATTACAAAAATAAAATTTGATGAAACACACACAATGTTTAATTTTTAATTTTTAAAACCTTCTTCAGCTCCTTATGAGAAAAATCTAATTAGCATGCAATAGCAATAGGTAAGGAGAAAAGATCTTTAATACTGTATCTACCATCAATAATATATGTGTAGTTGTACAAACAGCTTTTAAAACATGCATAAACATAATTTTTAAAAAATAACAAATGTGATTTTATAAATGCAAAAAGCTAAAATTTATGAGAAAGTGTTAGCAATATTTATCATTTTTAATAATTTATAAAATTAATTTTGGGCAGGGGGCCGGAGTGATAGCACAGTGAGTAGGACATTTGCCTTGCATGTGGCTGACCCGGGTTTGATTCCCAGCATTCCATATTAATCCCCAAGCACCACCAGGAGTAATTCCTGAGCACAGAGCCAGGAATAATCGCTGAGCATTGCTGGGTGTGACTGAACCAAAAAAAAAAACAAAAATAAAGAAATAACTTTGGGCAAATTCTAAACTGAAGATAGGATAGGCCAACTATTGATGACAGTGCAGTAATACCTTCAGTATCTTGATTTTAAGAAGAAAATGAGAATATGTCTAATGGTGTTGGTGACGTGATGCTATAAAAACTTCTACTTAGCTGGAAGGGAGAGAGATGGTCGCTTTCTCCCCAGCCGCCTCTGCGCCCGGGACCCGCTGGGCAGGCTTAGGACTGAAAGTCTGCGACGAACCCCTGCATGGCGTGGGCCTGAGCCCCACCAGCCCCAAGAGGTGGTTATCAAGCCACACCTGATGTCCACTTCATCTCTAGTCACAGGAGTTGATCCCCACCACCCGAGGTTTCTCGGGGAGCCACAGACTTAAGCTGGAGCGAGGAATTGCTCTTTGCAGGAAAAAGAAAGTCAGTCCTAGGCCTTACCCAGGGTTTCCCTCAGGGTTCTTGTCTTCCCTCACAGAAGAAGAATTTTCAGGAGTCAACAAGCAGTGAAGTAAAACAGATTTTATTGTGGAGGTTTTAGGATAGGGAACTATAGGGAGAGAGAGAGAGAGAGAGAGAGAGAGAGAGAGAGAGAGAGAACAGAGGACGAGAGACAGAGAGACAGAGAGACAGAGAGACAGAGAACAGAGAGACAGAGACAGAGAGAGAGAGAGAGAGAGACAGAGACAGAGACAGAGAGAGCTAGAGAGAGAGAGAGAGTACACATCTCAAGAGGGGGGGGATGTGGGCTGCTCCAGAGACAGAGAGTGAGCCCAGACTGATTTCCAAAGGGGGCTTTTATCCCTTTGGCTGGAATGCTCTGGAATCTTCTGCTGGGCCATCAAAGGTTGATAGGGTGCTAAGGGCTGGTGGAAGAAGGTGGATCCAGCTTCCTCAGGGTCCATTGTTGATTAATGGGTCTATCAAGTCTTCATTTCTAGTTCCAAAAAAGTGACAGCCCATTGGCGACAGTTCATTGCCATGCAGCCCCCCCCTCCCCCACTCTGCCCCATCTGCCTGCCTACATCAAAACGTTGGCTGCAAAAGCATGAAATTAGTCCAATAATATCATTTTTTCTGTTTAGGGGTCACATACGCCTATGGTCTAACCTCATGGATCTATCCCGGTGTTGCTTGGAAACCATTTACGGTGCCAGGAATACAACTCAGCTCAGCAAGCACCCTGCCCTATCTGTGTTACTACCTCTCCATCGCTAAAACATCTTAACTCCATCCAAGTATGCAGGGGACCACAATGACTTACAAATAATCAAATAAACTAATTTTAAGGCACTTGATAATCAGTAAAAGTAATCTAATGTATCTTATATAATCATTTCATTTCAAAATTAATTGGGCTTCACTATGGGAGATTTTGTGTGATTTGCAATTATTAGATATCAGAATTTACTACAGGAGGAAAATAAGGATAAAACTCACAAAATTCCTTTTATTGAATAATACTGTTTCCAAGACAATTTCTAAACTTAGTAATGACCAATGCCAACAGCTTATTAGGTAGCTAAGAGTTTGCAATTCAGTAGCTGAAGCAACTGATTATTCCTCACTGTAGCACAGCTGCTACTTTATTTATGTCAGATGTATTTGGGAACGAAGCAAACATGAAGAATTACTGTTCCAGCTCCCTGTGAAAGGGCATAGTACAGGGTTAAATAAGTATGTTTTGGCCTCCTGAGCACTGTCAGAACTGTGGTCATGGAGGCACCAGAGCACCTCCAGGATAACTGTGAGGTCTCTGTCAGGGTCCAAGCATCATCATATCCTTGGGTCCTTGTGCATAGTTGCTGTCCAGGCTGGCTGGGAACCACTGGAAGTTGCTCCTGGCACCCTGATCACTGTGTGGAAGTCCCTCCCACAAATCAATAAAACAAAAAATTTACCAGTCTAAAAAAATATGTATGTTTTAAAGTTGAATTTTTTCATAAACAAAGATTTACAGTGAAAATTTCTCTGGCTGTTAGTATCTGTTAGTATCTGTACAAATGATGTTGAATGATGGGTGCAATTATTGATCTGTAGCAAAAAATTAAAGCTGGTGGCAAGGAAAGTGTCAATTCTGTCCACCACTAGTGTCAATTCTGTCCACTTACCACATCAGAAAGTGCTCATATATAAAAAATCGGCAGTAGAGTTAGTTTTAGGCTTTGTGATGCAATCAAAATAATTATACTTTTTAAAAAGAAATGCCTCACAGTTACATGTTTTCCAACTTTTTGCAGAGACATGAATCCCAACTGCAAAAGGCTCAGTACCATATGCAGAGGTGGAATGACTTTCCAGAGGGTAAAGTTGAAATGGATAATTGGAGAGGAACGATGAAGTTGTAATTTTGATTGAGGAAAAATTTACCTCTGCTCATTTCTTTCATAACTACAAGGGTTTAAGACTACATTTTTGTCAGATATACATAAAAAATAGACTTACTGATGTAAACATGTTTAAAAAGAAAAAAATGTAACATTTATGTTAAAGGTAAAGTTGGAATTTTTTTCCCAAAATGCTGATCTATAGAATAAGGTGGCAATTAATTTCTAAGTGAGTTTATAGCTAGAGATTATTTTATGCTGAAATAACGTTCAAATACTGAATTATAAGAGTTATAGAGCCAGAGCAATAGCACGGCAGGGAGGCATTTGCCTTGCATGCAGGAAACCTGGTTAGATCCCTGGCATTCCATAGTGTCCCCCTGTGCACTGCCAGGAGTAATTCCTGAGTGCACAGCCAGGAGTAACCCCTGGCATTGCCAGGTGTGACCCAAAAAAGCAAAAGAAAGAAAGAAAGAAAGAAAGAAAGAAAGAAAGAAAGAAAGAAAGAAAGAAAGAAAGAAAGAAAGAAAGGAAGGAAGGAAGGAAGGAAGGAAGGAAGGAAGGAAGGAAGGAAGGAAGGAAGGAAGGAAGGAAGGAAGGAAGGAAGGAAGGAAGAAAGGAAGAAAGAAAGAAAGAAAGAAAGAAAGAAAGAAAGAAAGAAAGAAAGAAAGAAAGAAAGAAAGAAAGAAAGAAAGAAAGAAAAGAAAGAAAGAAAGAAAGAAAGAAAGGAAGGAAGGAAGAGGAAGGAGGAGAAGGAAAAGAAAGAAAGAAAGAAAGAAAGAAAGAAAGAAAGAAAGAAAGAAAGAAAGAAAGAAAGAAAGAAAGAAAGAAAGAAAGAAAGAAAGAAAGAAAGAAAGAAAGAAAGAAAGAAAGAAAGAAAGAGAAAGAAAAAGAAAGAAAGAAAGAAAGAGAGAGAGGGAGAAAGAGAGGGGAGGGAGGGACGAAGAAAGAAAGAAAGAAAGAAAGAAAGAAAGAAAGAAAAGAAAAGAAAGAAAGAAAGAAAGAAAGAGTACTGATTATCATCTAAAGAATCTAAAGACAGTTTCAGAAATATTTCCCTCTCTATATCCCCAAAAATTTGTTTCTTTTTATACAAACTTGAATCATTAGCCATTACTCAATTGAAATAAGTAGACATAAGTCATTTGTCGTTAAAAGCCAAAAATAATTTTATGCTTGTGCTTGCCATTTTGTACTATTTATGAAAGACCAGAGTCTCAAATGGTCTCCAAATACGCCAGGACCAGAAGATGGGGCAATGGGGAAGGCACTTGCCTTGCTCTCAGCCCACTTAGGTTCGTGCCCCAGAATCCCAAATAGTCTCCAAAGCTCTGCCAGAGCTAATTGCTGAGTGCAAAGCCAGCAGTAACTCCAGTCATGGCCCCCAAACAGAAAACAAACCAAAATTAATCAAAGCTGACAAACTCTGAAAATGTTCTTTCACCTGCAACTCAAAATTTCAGCCAAGAATATTAATTTCTAAAACTAAGTAGAAATAAGCAAGCACATCTATCTGGCTTACATATCATTTTGATTTTGTCATTTATAAAAGGTAAAATACACATATGCAAAAGGTTGTTTAATATTTTCTATGATTCATTGTAAGTAAATGTTTGATTTATATTCTTTTAATATACTAAGTACTGGAGAGGCCACAAAAATTTTTTTTTCTGGTGAATAAGGGCAGGAAGTCTAAAACATTTAAGTAGACGCATATGCCCCTGTCTTCCCTTCCTTCCCTTTCTGCCAGCCTTGCCAACAGCATAAAAATGAATGGGAAGAAGCATGCATAGAAGAAACACATGAACCATTCTATGTTACAAACACATTTTCTGAAATAGAAATTAAAGCAAATTCTAATGCAGCAGCAAACTGCAATTGAGGTTTGCACAAAATGAACCATTTGAGATTCAAACCAGGACTCATTTATTCTCAATATGATTTGACAATAGTGAGGTTATAGTCCTCTACATTGTTTTGAATTTTATGAGAAGTAAACATTTATCATACATAAATTTATCTGTCTCCATGAAATTCAAACACGTCTTATATTTTGGAAACTCATGTTGGATATGTCTCCCAATATATATCACACATAGTCATTGCACGGATTCTTTTAGATTTTTTTTTCCATCTGAAGTCAAGGTCCATATTCCCACAAAGTGTGTCAATGAAAGCTTTGGCGAAAAGCAGATCAAAGGATGTTCTAAGGTCTGATGGATACTGCCTGTTAACAGATATGTAGGGTTTTCTGGCAGACTGTCTCCCAATAGAGTTCGTATGTAGAATTCCCCTAGTGAGACTGTTTTCATGATTACAGAAACACAGACATTGCTATCCTTGTCATTTCCTGTGTCACATCTCCTTGTTGTAGTTAGCCTAAGATGGAGTCTAATGGACACTGCTTCAAGTGCAGACAGGAAACAGGTTTTCCTTGTGTTTCTGTTACTTCAAAGCCAAGAAGATCTTGTCATCTTGGGCTAGTCAGGAAGGCAGAATTTGCATACTGTAACAATTCTCTTGTTTATTTCTCACCTCACCTACATAGCACCCCCTGCAGGTTTGGCTCCTAACTGTCTCCTTCCAGTCTGTGTATCCTATGCTAAATATGTGGAATGCTTTGTAGTGTAAACTATGCAAACATAACTCTAATTTGTGTTGTTCTTTGATACTGTGTGTATATAAGATGGCTTACTTGTATAAGCTGTGAGCTGCGGAAATGATCTCACTGTTCCTCCTGCTGGAGATTATTAAAAATTAATATACGTTTCATATGTGAGGTCTCATATCTGTGTCCCCCCCACAGAGATCTCTAATCAATATCACAGCAACATGAGAGTAACAAATTCTAATCAAAATTGAAATTTGAGGGGCCTGAGCGATAGCACAGCAGGTAGGGCATTTGTCTTGCCGGCCTGGGTTCAATCCCTGGCATCCCATATGGTCCCCTGCGCACCACCAGAAGTGGTTCCTGAGCGAAGAGTTAGGAGTAACACCTGAGCATCGCAGGGTGTGACCCAAAAAGCAAAAAAACGGGGGGGGAGGGGCTATCCGACCCTTAAAAATAAAGAAATTTGAAAACGATGGATTATGTATTCTAAGCTGTTTTATCATAATAAAGCCTTTGCTGGTCTGTAGTCACATGTTTTCTTTTAGTAAACAGTAAAAGCCAGGTATCTAAATGCTAGCCTTTTATAAGACCCAATGATTTTGAGTGGTCATGTCACTATTTTGTGTTTTTCTCCTGTAAACAATAGTAAATTTACATACAGATAAGAAATTTTGAAACAATAAAATCCTGAATGCATAGTTACAGTCGCCTCTTTATTTCTCCTTCACTGCAAGGAATTTTGTCACTGATCTTCAGATTTGAAGATTGGCAAAGTTATTAATAGTATTAATTCAGTCACAATTGCTCATGTTTATCAAGGTGATCTAACATAATAAAACTACTTGCAATGAACTTTCTCTTTCTTGATGAATAAATGATTATGTGTCTAATAAAAACACAGTATTTCTATTTCCTTGCAAGAATCCAGAGGAACCCCCACATCATGAGGGCAGTCATTTTGAACATCTGAACTCCACAGCTCATCGGAACTCCACCCAAGAGAAAAACCTATCTCTCACTGGTACGTTTCATCAGTAAATGACGAACTGAGAGCCTACTACTGAGAGTATATCACCTGCACAGCAGAACCTGACAAGGTACCCATGTCGGATTTGATATGCCAAAAAAACATTAAGAATTATAGACCTCATTCCCTTGACCTGAAGGAATGGTTTGAGGCTCTTCATGTTCCTGAGGTGAGCAGATGCCCTTGGGCTACACTAACATTCGACAGGACATATGGAGACATTACTGGTGCCCGTTTGAGCAAGTCGATGAGCAATGGGAAGACAAGTGATACAAGTGATACACCCATCTTCATCTCCTGCCCCAGAAATCACAGCTCTATTCTCTGTATCTATGAAATTGGTTTTACTTTGTTAGATTTCATTCTTTAATTTTCTAAGAAAACACTCTAAATCTATGCATTGGCTTGTTTCAAGACCATTTCATTTCATAAAATAAGCAGTTTAATAAAATTTATAGTTTCATATGTTTCATATAATAAATTAATATTAACTCATATAATATCTTCACATGATAAAAATTTTATATATTCCAAGTGCTTTTATTTGGGTACAGTGTCCATATTTTGAAGTATCTCTTCATATCTAATTTTAAACAATGCAACTTTCAATATTAATTTTACAAAGTTCTGGGTAAAACACAAAATAATTTTCTAAATAAATTACATGCAAATTACCATAAGCAGGAGTCAGAACATGCAGTGGGATTCAGTCTACAGAACTGTAACTATTGCAATCATTTAAATAAAAATCTGTAATTATCATAGAAGGCACTTTATAAAAAGGATCATTAACTTTGACAAAATTAGCATGCCTAACAATTTCATCTACTTCCCTGATATATACTCTTTAAATATTGTACTTTGCAATTTCAACAATGCATATATCATTCAATTTTCATATATAAGATGGAAAATTCACAGTCCATCTTATCTGAAAACCTAAGCCAAAGTTGTTGGAATAAGAAGCCAACCCTTCTTCAACTCATTGTTCCATTAGGGTTTGAATAAGGAAAAGGACAATTGTCCTGCTCAGAAAAGCTTATATAATTTGATTTGATTTCAATTCAGATTCAAATTTCTTTGGGGCAGTTTCAGAACCAGAGGTAATTCCTCCCTGAAAGGGAATAAGGGGTCAAAAATGTTTTCTAGCTACTGGAAAACCAGGAGCTTCAAGGGCCTAGGCACCTGGCAGAGCCTGTACCCAATGCAGAGAATTGACATATGGGAAAGAAGCCTAGACTCTTGGTTACACTCGTTAGACATGGAGTATCTAGAGCTGCACAGGAGCTGGAGAATGACAGTGATCTCTACCTTCATCCAAGGGGGTCAGTTAGCTTCCACTAAGAGCTTTAAGGAAAGTGAACCTAATTTTGGACGGGGGGGGGCAACTCCAAATGGAAGTTCAGCTTTGTTTTGTCACTGAGCTGAGGAAATGGGGATGGCGTATATTGTGGTCTGATGCTATGGAATCTGGTTCTTCCTAAAGAGCTTTTTATAGGTTTTCTTCTACAAATGTTTCTTCACTTGCTTTATACCCTTAGGACAATTCCATAGCTTTAAAATGGTTATTCTTAATAACCCTCATCAGTTTGGCTTTTTTTTTTTTGTGCTGAGGAGTGGACCTGTAGCTCTTTCAGCCTACATTCTGGGCACAAGAACACTGCCGGTATGGAAGTCACACTAACTGGATTCTTCCTAAAATGGAAAAGATGGATTTGGACCTGTGTCCTAACACCTTGCACAAAAATTAGATCAAAATGGATTAAAGATCTCAACATCAGACCTGAATCCATAAAGTACGTTGAAGAAAATATAGGAAAAACCCTCCACGACATTGAGGCTAAAGACGTCTTCAAAGGTGAAACACCATTAACAAAGCAACTAGAAGAAAATATAAACATATGGGACTACATGAATCTAAAGAGCTTCTGCACCTCGAAAGAAACAGTGACCAAGATAGATAGACAGTCCACAGAATGGGAAAGATTATTCACCCAATACTCATCTGATAAGGGGTTAATATCCAGGATACATCAGGCACTGGTACAGTTATATAAGAAGAAAACAGCCAACCCCATTAAAAAATGGGGAGAAGAGATGAACAGAAACTTTGACAAGGGAAGAAATTCAAATGGCCAAAAGGCATATGAAAAAATGCTCATCATCACTAATCATCAGAGAGATGCAAATCAAAACAACAATGAGATATCACTTCACACCACAGAGACTGGCCCATATCCAAAAGGGTAAAAGCAACAAGTGCTGGCGTGGATATGGGGAAAAGGGGACTCTCATACATTGTTGGTGGGAATGTCGACTTGTACAACCTTTCTGGAAAACAATATGGACATTCCTCCAAAGACTAGAAATTGAGCTCCCTTTTGACCCAGCCATACCACTCCTGGGAATATACCCTGGGAAGCCAAAAACACACAGCGGAAACACAATCCACACTTTTATTTTCATAGCAGCACTATTCACAATAGCCAGAACCTGGAAACAACCAGTATGCCCAAGAACTGAAGACTGGATAAAGAAACTGTGCTACATCTACACAATGGAATACTATGCAGCTGTTAGGAAAAATGAAGTTATGAAATTTGCCTATAAATAGATGGACATGGAAAGAATCATGTTGAATGAAATTAGTCAGAAGGAAAGAGAGAGACATAGAATGACTGCATTTATTTGCATGACATACATAAATATATCAGGTGATCTTACCAAAAGTGGAAATTACCACAAGTGTGTGGGAGTCAGAAGTTAGGTAAGATAGAGAAGGGAACATGTGTGAATAAATGTCAAAAGGGCTGATACCAACATAGAACTGAGTATTGAATACAGGCAAAAATGCACATGATGGCTTCTAAGTGTATGTATTGCAACCCACAACGTGTAAGACAAGGAAAAGAGAGAGAGGGAGAGAGAGAGGAGATAAAGAACCTTCCATTTAGGCAGGCTATGGGAGGGGGAGGGAATTGGGGACATTGGTGGTGGGCAATGGGCACTGGTAGAGGTCAGGGTGCTGGAACACTATATGACCGAAACCTCCAAACATGAACAACGTTGTAATTGTATATCTCACGGTGGTATAATAAAATGTTTAATAAAAAAAATGGAAAAGATGGGAGATGCTTCCTGAAGCAAAGGTTCCACAAAGCCAATGCCCTAGATATATCTGCAGAAAGCTTCAGTTGTGAAACTCATTCTCAGCATCTCTTCAAATTTAACTTTTGTTTCTCATCTGCTTTTAGAAAAAATAATACAAACAACATAGACACATAGAGATGAGCTACTAACACTTGTTTTCCATGTCTGCTGAATATTAAAAAAACAAGAACAAAAAAAAATGCATGACTTTAACTGGCCCAGGGTTAATGAACAATCTCCAAACTTGATCGATACACCAATTTCTAGCATGACTGAACTAAAGTCCTTTTATAAAAATAAGCTGTATTCCAACAAAATCTATATTTGCCAACTAGAAAACTTTAGCAAGTCTGAACAATTACTTATGACAAACAACTCTGCAAATTTTCATCATTTTTATTTGTGAATTTTGTGTCAACAATATTTGAACTGGATCATTAGTCATTAACAGTAATAAACACCTTATCATACGAAACTCTTGATTTTTTGAATGGCAAAATACAATTTATATTGGTATATATATACACATACAAACACATATACAAATATATGTATATATACTCACATGTGTATATTTATATGTACATATATACACATACACACACTACAACTGGAGCAAGAAAATCCACATAGTAGTACTCAAACTTCCTTTTTATATGTGTGCTTTTTCAAGTTCTGTAATGCACTCCAAATAATTTCGATTATATTGTCTATTGACCTTAAATCATCCTCATGATCACCTTTATGCGTCCATGTAGTTGTGATATATTGACTCGCTCTGTCTGCTGAAATATGACTAAATTTATTCAGCTGGATAGCAGAATGCCTGTAACAGTATATTTACAGTTCGTTTATTTCTGTGCTATCTTTGTTTATGATTGGCAGGCCCATGGCCACTATACAAAAGTAAATCAGTAGCATCTCAAGCCTCCTGCCCAAGAACATAAAAAGGATAAAATAAATCCTTGGTGTTTGACCTACTTTTTTCACTGTAAGTTTGGTGAGATTCATTGTCAAATTTAAATTTAAATTTAAAGCCATAGATAGAAACAATTTCATCTTTAATATATAAGACTTTGCAGGGATGATGGGAATGAAAAGTGGGAAATAAGACCTACAGGCCTATGGAATCAAATCTAGCACAGATGAGATGAATTTGCAGAGGCATTTGAATCAGCCATAAAAAGGGGGGGGCTGACTTCACTTTTGGCTATGTGAAGACCTTCCTGATGAGCCCATCTCAACCCTGCTCTCGCCACAGGAAGAGACATGGGTGATCACAGTGCTGCGGGCAAAGCAAACACTCTTCTCACAATAACCTTAGGAGAAATCGTATTTCTTTTTCACTTTCTGATTTGGGGCCACACCAACTGTGTTCAGGGCCTACTGCTGGCCCTATGCTCATGAATGACTCCTGGTCTGTTGAGGGGGTCATATGGCATTCTGTGGATCAAAGGTTGGTTGGTCACATGCAAGGCAAGCACCTTTCCCACTATACTATTTCTCCAGTCCCAAGAATTACTATTTGTTAATCTACATTTCATCAAGCCTAGATTATTCCAGCATCAGATAATAGTATCTCTCTGAATTTGAAAGATACATTTTAGGGTTTTGGATAAAGTTCAGATGACTAAAGCATTGGTTTCATCTGCAAAACTGCATGGGTCCCTACAACACTACCAGGGTTTATCCCTAAACAGGATCTGGAAGCCTCACCAGGTGTAACCCCACAAATTAATTTTTTATCCAAGATGTCTGAATTGTTCATATTGCAAACGCAAATGCTTTGCTACTTCAATGATTATCTGGACGTAAATTACAAATAGTTCAAAGACCATTCCAACCTGCAAATATTATGATCTACTGGGGCCCATTCTAAGAAACTGATGAGCAGCATATTCAAAGTCTTCTATCAACCACTGCACAATTTAAACAAATAAACAACCAATGTATCTGTTTGTCATCTTTATCCTTTCATTTTATACTTTCATTTGCACAGCAGAGACATCTTACTTTCATTAGCTAGGATATAGCTCTAATGATTCATTAAAGAAAAATTTGGGGAAGGAAAGAAAAAAAAAGAAAAATTTAGAGGGACCTCAGGTCTGAGGTATCTGCACCAAGGCCTGAGCTTACCCCCAGCACTGCAGAACCACACCAGCAGCAACAGCACGAGAGGCCCTACAGGTGGACAAGAATCACCGGAAGTGGAGTCTGGGTGACACAAACCCTCCTTGGAAGCCAAAACAGAAAGAATTGGCACAAATATGGTTTTATGAAAGAAAAAAAGGAAGGACTTGAATGTCTCTTCTTCAATACAAGTTGCATTAATATACAATTACTCCATATCCTCAAAAAATATTCTATTGATAAAATGAATAAAATAAATGTACCTATTTTTAATGGTATAGTTATTACTTTTTGGTAAGTAAGTGAATTAAAATAATAAAGAACAAAGTATAAATTAGTAACATACTGTCATGCTTAAAACAATAGTCAAATATTTCTGAAATAGTTAACTTAGTTGTCACAAGCTGTATAATTGTATCATGCTCAGAGCAGCTATAGTTCAGAAGCATACTGCATATGTAAGATCTATTTAAGGAATATTATAAGCATGCATGTCGGCTAGTAACTAAAGGTCACAGGCAAAGGAACCATTTTCTTACCCAAATTTACTAACTTAAGAATTGACATGGTATAATAAGAAGAAAATGTAAACAAATATACAATTTCATTTTGCTAACAGGTCAATGTGACTCAAATGAAAGATATTTTCTGGTGGTCACAAGCCAGTCAAAATAATATTAGAATCAAGGTCTCCAAGTTTTGAACTTAAGTTCTCAGCTAAGTTCTCTTATTTGTGTCAATGTATATGAATACAGAATACTTTACTTTACCGTGGAATTAGTGGATTTACTGATAGTTCTTTAGTTGACAAAATACTCTTCAAAAAATTCCAGTTCAATGAGCTAATTATATAAAATATTTCCTTTGAGTAAACAGAATGGAAAGTAAACTACTGAAATTGTTTAGATGTTATTATACTTTATACAGATTGATGTCGTCAACAGATTGATATGGAAGATATTGGAAACAAAAGTTTACAAATGGAATATATGTAGCCTTAGAAACATCTCTGCACCTTAGCAAGCCTTAGCAAGTTCTTTGATTTCTGAGGACAAAATGAGGTGGTCTTTAAATTGGACAGGAGTGTAAATGGCTCATGACAGAACAATTTTGATCCAATACATACGACCCATGTAACGCTGTAGTATCTGACCCTTTCACTCTATTTGACAGTGGAGAAGACAAGAAAACTGTGTTGTATACACAGTAAGGTACAAAGGATGATATGGCATAGTTGCACTGAAATAAGAAAGAAAATATTATTCAAAGGTCATTTGGGGGAAAAGATCAATAAATAATGCAGTAATGTTGTTTGTTACTTTGCCGTCTAAATTTTGATAATTGAAATAAGCCCATCTCCTCAAATTAACTAGTGTTAAATCAGCTACATGCCAGATACTGTTTCTATGTGATCAAGACAAGAGGAGCAAGTGGCCCACCCAAGGATTCCATTCAGGTAGGGTAAGAATACACAGGAAATAAACCAGATAACTGAGGTTAAGTTTATAAAGGTACAAGTGATAAAAATTTACCACTTTTACTGGTGCTTGGAATATGTTATCTGAGAAAGGAAATTTGATCTGAAAATAAAATGTGAGTCAATTGTTCTTTTAAATTATGTAAAATGGGATGTTTATACACTGAAAGATAGAGTGTTTATCTAAGTGTAAGCAGAAGTAATTTAATTATTAATAGTTTTTGAAATGTCTTCAGATATCAACACTGAGCAATCAAGCTAAAAGTATCTTCAATTTTCTATTTCAGAGCATGTTTTGTTAATAAAAATATACTTCACGGTTAAATGCCAATATTGATCACTTGATCACTTGACATCTCGTTATTCATCGATTTGCTTGAGCGGGCACCAGTAACATTTATTAATAAAATTTTAAAAGGGTAGTGCTTATACCAGCATACATTTCAGTCAAATTAATGACTGTTTACTTAGTTTTATATTGCTAATTAGTCTAAAAATAAAAAAATGTTTCTAAAAATGTGCACATTGGAATAGTTACTTTTTTTGTGTGTGTTTTAAAGTTATTTTTTATTATTTTTTTTTAAATTTTTTTTATTTTTTTAATTTTTTATTTTTACAATTACAAAGATATACAATTAAAAAGTTCATATTTGGGTTTTGGTCATACAGTGTTCCAGCACCCATCCCGCCACCGGTGCCCATCTCCCACCACCAACATCCCCGGTTCCCTCCCTCCTCCCCAGCCCAGCTCCATGGCAGGTTCTCTATTTCTTTCCGTTTCTCTCTCTTTCTCTTTTCCTTCCCTCCAGACTATGGATTACAGAACATACATTAAAAGGTTGTCATGTGTATCTTTTGCCTCTATTTAATGCTCAGTTCTAGGTTGGCATTAGTACCCTCGACAATTGTTAGCACACTGTTCCATTTTCTGTCTTACCTAGCCTCTGACTCCCACACGTTTGTGATAATTTCCACCTTTGACAAGACCTCCTGATATATGTTTCACTTGACCTTGGATATTGGTATCTTAATTTGTACATATATATTTATGTTATGCAGATAAATGCAGTCATTCTGTGTCTGTCTCTCTCCTTCTGGCTAATTTCGCTCAACATAATCTCCATGTCCATCCATTTATAGGCAAATTTTATAACTTCATTTTTCCTAACAGCTGCATAGTATTCCATTGTGTAGATGTACCAAAGCTTCTTTATCCAGTCATCGATTTTTGGGCACTCTGGTTGCTTCCAGATTCTGGCTATTGTGAATAATGCTGCTATGAACATAAAAGTAGGGATGGTGTTTCCGCTGCGTATACACACCATTTATATTTTAATGTAAAAATACTTTGAAACTTGTTTATTCTTTTCATAAACTACATACACATTTTTCCCTAAGAGAATATTTATGCTGAGTCTAGCGAATCTCAAAATGTATTCCTGGGTTTTACACTAGGTTCAACTATAACCAAAGATCCAATCTAAAGATTGCTGGAGAGAAATAAAAAGAATCATGGTTCTTTTGTTGTTGTTCTGTTTTGGGGCCACACCCAGTAGTATTCAGGAAATACTTCTGGCTATGTACTCATGGATCACTCCTGGTAGGCTTGAGGTACCACCTAGGATGCTGGGGCTGGAACCTGAGTCTACCACATGCAAAGTAAACACCTATAATTCTTGGAGCCAGGCAGTAATAGGATGAACTAGTCACCATATTACTACCTGACTCCAAAAAATTATAGTCTATAGTAGATTTGTGATATCTTAAATGGAATTTATTCTGTTATTTAGCTGTTAAAAACAGATTACTTAAAGCGTAAAGGTTTTTTTTAATTCTTCAATATTCACATAAAGATGATGTTTATATAACAGTTAATGAAGCAATTCAGAGATAGCCAAAATATTTCACTTACCTATATTATTTATAGGAACATAGCATTTATAATATAAAATCTAAATCATCCTCATTACCCTGGTAAGTCTCCAAAGTCTAACATTACTATATTAATATTTACAGATAACATCACTATACTGATATTTACAGGTGACATCACTATAGTTATATTTACAGATGATGTCACTATACTAATTTACAGATGAAGACACTATACTGACACTTACAGATGACTTACCACTAATAACAGACATACAATAATTGTATCTTTAGAAAACTGTGTCTATATTCTCCATAATGCATGAGCAACTAGAATAGATAATTAATCTCTTCTTCAATTTAAATTTTAATTTAAATACATTATCTTGAAGAAGGAAAAATTTAGGAACTCAAGGAACAAGGGTCTACATAGAGTTGACAATTAATTGGGTCATAGTTTCTATTAGGGAAGAAGGTAAGTCTCTCTGCTGACAAAAGCTTGCACACTTCTCTAGATGCAGAAGTCCTGTAAAATTGGTCTCATTCTTTTTCTGCTTTTAAAAGTCTTTCTGAAGAAAAAATAAATTGAGTTCAGATCATTTCTGTCAGAACACTGTTTCAAAAATGACTGAATGTTATATTCTCTGTTCTGCCACTGCCTGTAAAGCTTGTTATAAAACCAAGTTTGCCCAGTTCTGTCATTTAAATGTCGTCATTAGGTTGTGATAGATGGAAAAGAATTTCCAAAATGTTCAGCTCCCTTTTACTTGTTTTACTCCTTAGAATAGCATTCTTTTTATCCAAGATCAACACACTCAAGGAAATTTTGTATAATTTATCTGTTGTACTTAATAACTGTAAATGCATCTCACTCCACTGCCAGTAAGAAAGCCAAGGTTAATATTTGTAACTACAATGACAATATGCACACAAAATTTGTGGAACTTGATTACAGCATAAAATTATTCCTCTGTAGATGATGAAACACATTATGTCTATGTACAGTTATCTCTAGTATTTTAACTGTATAGACGCAATGTGTTTTCTAGGACAAACTTTTGCACCCATTTCTAGATTAAAACTTGTCAAGGGTACAGAGTTTATTTTAAAACTATCCTAAGAGGTAATAAATACAAAATAAACCAATTTTAAAACCAGAATGGTAGTTATTTTTTTTTTAATGATGTTATGATTAGACTTTTTATAACAAAATGAAATGTGTGAAAAATTGTGTTACACTTGTAAGATGCTGAGTTGGACCTCAGATATAGAAAAATATATATAAAAACACAAAGAAATAGGAAACGAATTATTATGAATGATGCTTGATATACTCTTTATGATTTGACTATTTACAATGTCATCTTTGTACTAGAAGTTAGTTACATTAACAGCCTTGAATCTCATTTTTTTAATCTGCAATAATGCAATAAATATATAACAAAGTCTACATGTATAAATATCATAATCTCTGGAGAAACACTTTGAGGGAGACAAAGATACTAAGGAACTTAGAAACAATAGTAGTACCCCAAGGCTGATAAAAACAGTCAAGGGACCAGAACTGCTAACATTTTAAATTCCAAATATATATTAAAATCAACATAGGAATTTATCATTTTAGAGAATCAAGTTAGTTTGGAAAAAGAAGATAGGGAAGCTGTTGAGTTCAACAAACAAGTCCAAACTGAACGAATAAAAGGGGGTGAGAACACGGTCATCACTACATGGAAAGCCACTGAGGCAAAGGGAAGACATGGGACAAAAGTGACAGTTTTAATGGGATTAACTGAGACCAGTTGTTTTAGTGTTTTCTATCTTAAGTTCCTAAACCTGGGTATAAAAATCAAAAGAAATCAATTTTGGGGTCAAGATAGATTTTGGACAATGTTATCTGCATTTTCCCCCAAACTGTGGTAAGTTAAGAGCAACGACTGAAACAGAGTGACTATATTAACTGAATTATCACTATATTAATAAAATTATTTTCACTTAAATGAACAAAACTATGTTGCTTATTTGATAAAGTGTTTTAGTTTTTTGACACTTTGTCATATATAAACATGGACTTTAGACAAAAGTATCTTCAAATCTACATAAACATATGTAAAGCAATTGCCTTTTGACTTGTAATAATTTTAACTAATTTTCTTTTTTTTAATTTTCTTTTTTAATTTATCCAAATTTATTTTATTATATGAATAAATTAATTTGGGTAAGCAGCTCTTGAAGTGGAGAATGGGTTGACTAGAGGTGTCCCAAGGCCACACTATTATCCCAACTAAAATGAATGCTTAAAACTTACAAATAAATCACACTCTGTTTTGGCTCATAAAAATTAAAAAGTAAAGTGTATAGGAAATCATATAACTCAATATTAAGGAGTGAAATAAAAAAATTAATAATGGCCAAAATAATATATCCAGCACATTTTGAAGATCTTTTCAATGCCATTCCTATATTTTCAGAAAACTAACACAGTGTTTTCAGTTTATTGTTCGATGACAGATCTAGCTAATCTGGGAGCTTTGGTGTTTTGTCCACTCACAACTTAATCTATTTAAACCAAGATTCATTCTAATGAGACCTCTCTTCTATGTAAACACTGCTAGAGGGTGTGGGCAGTTACAGAAGTCACCTTGATTGAGTAACTTCTGATTTATACATGTACTAAGACTTCTATGTTTTCTAGATTGGGCACAGCTCCTTTTTATACCACTGCACCCAGTGTGGGACAGTTAGAATTTACCAGGAGACTACCACCCTGGCTACATTAAGACTATAGGAAGACTATAGGAAGGATCATACTAGTTTGCTCTAAGCAGGCGAGTGTGACCCTTTCAGTACACATGAACAAGATACTGAGAATCACCCTGGTGCAGATAATAATAAAAAGGACCTTGTGGGTACCATCTAGATTACATGAAGCTCATGAAGTTAAGATGTATTACTTTATATCAGCCTCTCTCCCTCTCTCTCTCTCTCTCTCTCTCTCTCTCTCTCTCTCTCTCTCTCTCTCTCTCTCCAGTGTTTTACATAAGAGATAATCTCAGGATTAGTCCTTGACATGATCTTTGTTTATACCTGCAATAGGGTGTGGCACTACACTCTGTTTAGAGTTTTTTGTTGACATGACCCTCCCTGGATTACTTTGGTCTATATAAGGGGACTGACTTGAGGCCCCTTCGGTTTTTGGCTCCTCAGCTTTTGGCTTTTGGCTCCTGTGGCTTTTGGCTCCTCGGCTTTTTGCTCTTTGGCCTTTTGCTCCTCTTCTGGGTAGGACTCATCTCAGGTGAGATCCTCTCTTTGGTGGGAGACTTAGGCTCTTTTGTATGGTCTAAGTTCGGACCAGAGCTAGAGTTTGTTCATTATATTGGAGTGCTGTGGAAGAGCTTTTGTACTATTAAAAAAGTAGTGGAACTGCACCGGACTCATGAGTTTTCATCTGTTCTCCTGGCATCCTTGGAGGTAGAAGAGAACTTCTGCCCTGACACTGTTGGGGACCCCGCGGGCGTCCCTGACAGTTTATCTTTGCTTTTGTTGCACATTTGCTGGTTTTCCCCAACCCAGATTTTGATATACATTTCTAATGGTTTCCAGGTAAAAATCCAAAATAAAACAGAAAGTTTAAATGAATCCAATGGTCTGATATTCTTTGGGCCTTTATTATTAGGTTTTTCAACAAGAACCTCTCTTTTAATTTCCTACAAGTACTCAAAACTTTCCTTGACATAGCTTTAGATTATTCTCACTTCTAATTTTGGACATACTCAGCTTTTTGGAATAGGCACCTGTTAAGGACGATGCCTCAAGGTTCTTACAAGGCGCATCGTCCTGAATCCTGAAAGGGCCACTCAACACATGGACTTTTCTTCATGCTCCAACGGTTTTTTTTAAGCTCTTTGAAAAGTTTACTGTTATCCTGGGAGCAAAGAAATCGCTTTGGTTACCTTTTAAAGAGTTATCAGCTAAGATTACAGTGTTCCCGTTCATCAATTTGCTTTTCCACACTGATCTCTGACTTGAAATTTTCAGGCTGTCTTGAAGGTCAAGTAACAAAATAGCACTATTCATTATAGGGAACATCACTCCTGCCCTTTCGTTTGGAGGACCCTGCTGTGCCCTAGGTGTGACAGCCAAACGAGGGTCACGAAGGCTCCATCTGCTCCTGACCTTCGTAGGCTTCATTTCAGGAGAAGCAAAGATTAATGGAGAGAAATTCCTCTTCTTTTGAAAACACCTTGTTAAAATTTCACAACTCAAAAAGGGTATCCAAATGTTGTATCTCTTTAAAGAGGCCACATTTTATCAAATATAGAGATTATACATTCATTCACACCTGAATTGTTAAAAAACTGGTCAACTCTTGTGTGTGTCTGTGTGCGTATGTGCAAAAGTTTCCCTAATTGTTCCTTTTTATAGCTTATTTTTTTAAGTAACTCAAGCAGCTGGTTAATGACAGGACTTCTGTGAGTATAGAGACAAGTGTGAATTCCTCCACTTCCTTTAATGGAAGGATTAATTGTGTTGTACACCTTTTAAGAGACAATTATTCTGACGGACTCGACTCACAATCTCTCCCTTGCCCGACTCACTAAGACAGTCTTTGAGGTCATCCTACAACATCAAAATCTGACCTAGAAAAGGAGCCTGACCTAAACTGGTATGTGGACATGAACCTCAATTGGTATATGGACCAAAGGAAATACTTCTTTCTGCTGAATCACTATCTCTTTTCGCTCTTGATGTCTCAGCACAATGTGAGCACAACAGCTAATGCATAATTTGAGTGAGCACATGCTTTAACCCAGAAAACAAAAGAATCTGCATTAAAATAAGAAAGTGAACTACTTCCTGGTTTATGAATTGGGAATTAAAGGAAAGCAACTAAAGAGTTCACTGTTTTAATCAGTCACGATCCCTCCATCAACTGAAAGTTACTCATTTGCCTAAACTTCTTTTTTCTGCAACATCCACTATGGAAAGAATGGTGGATATTCATTGATATAATTAATAGAATTATTCCATTTGATTTTCAACTTCTATTTCTTTAAATTCATATCATATCTGATTAGTATTTTCTAAAAAATTTCTTGCCCTATTATTATTTACGATTTTTCTTTAGTCTTTTGATTAAAAATAACATTTTGTCAGGTACAGTATCCAAATCTATTTGCATGTGGTTTCTACGCAATATACACATTTTCCGCTTGTGGCTATTCTTCAGTCTACTGATCGCTTATAAGTATGTAACAGTATTTGAGGAAAAGTGTCTCAGGCGCTCGAAAAGAATGGTTCTTTATATTCTCCTCTAAGGAAACTAAAGACATTCTTAAAAATTAGATAGGCTAGCCTTAACTTTTGCTCTATCCAAAATCTTTTGTGAAAATTCAGAATGTTGAATCTAAAACAAAACCATTCTCAAATGACATTATGTATTTTCAAAGGATTTTCTGCCTGCATTACAATCATGTAGCCACCTGAGAATCTATAAATTGATACAAAAGATAGTTTAACTATTCCAGGTATCAGAGCCGTAACTTTTTTGAAGAATAATATAAAAATATTATCATAACTGATCTTCCTTGATTGATTTAAAATACATGTAATGGGAAAATAGCTCAGCATGCCTTAGTCACTAGTGTTGATTCTGGAGTACTAACAATAAATTCAGGCTCTGTATTGAGTAATGTTACCCATTATTCCATTAAGTATTTGTGAGGTCTCTCAAATACACACACGCATACACACAAATACACACAACTCTCACACATAATCAATCAATCACAATCAATAAATCAGAATTTATTTGTTGTCTCATATTTTTCTTACATAAATTCACAACAGGAAGTATATAATCTGGAAACCACCAATGCTGAAAATATTATAAATTGTGTATGTGCATGTAGAGAATTAAGCTAATGATAAGATGAGGGTCTATTTATTAGTTATCAAATTTTTCAAGTTTGTCCATTTGTAGGAATTGAAAGGATAGAATCTATCCATGTAGAAGCTATCTAACAATGAGATTAGGGCCTAGAAAGATGTACACTAGGAAAATTAAGAACTGTAATTGAAACACAACTGTCAATAGTGGAGAAATAAAACCGATATCTAGAAAGTAAGAAAATCAGAATGATAAATTGCCTAACAAATGCTTTATAATGGAAGTGGTTGGAATAAAGGACAACAGCACTATCTTCATAGTGAAGAAATCAACATAATGGAGACTAATTAGAGCTTACATATTCATAATTCCAATGTCAGTCTTTGTACCTAATATTTTTATCATTTTTTAAAAAAAAGGCACAATCTTCTGTAATTAACAACCCTTGCTTTCATTTGGCTGAGGGATAATACAGTGAGTAGGCTCAAGAGAACCCAGATTGGATCCATAGTCCCATAGAAACATTCTGAGTTTATTATCATGTGCAGACTGGGAGAGTCCCTGAAGCATCATCAGGATGGCCTGGTGTCCCAATACTGCATATTTGGGCACTAGAACTGCAACAATATCCAGATGGCCAAATGTCACTATGAGTGGAACTCAGGCATACAAAGATCACAGATTTTGAGTCCCCCAAATAAGTAAACTTGTTCCCTTCATCCTTAATACCAGATAAACTCTGCATTTCAAGCTGCATTTGTTTTATTCCCTCCTATTGGATTTTCAAGAAGTAAATTAAAAAAGTAAACAAAGCATGAGAAATAAAATTCAAAAAATGGAAGTTTTAAAGACCAAGGCCTCATTAATGGCATCCAGGTAGGCAAGGAAGAAGTCAAGCTTTGTCATATTTCCAGATAACATGATATCATAACTAGAGAACCATTCACTCTCTACCAAAAACTCCTAGAAACAATAGAATCCTATAGTAGAGTGGCAGATTACAAAATTAATACCCAAAAGTCAGTATCTTTCCTATATACAAAAAAACAAAAGAGAAGAAAGGGATATTAAGAAAATGGACCTATGCATATTTGGGATCTAGCACTGCACCACTATCCAGACGGGATAGTGCACATGATAACAAACTCAGACTAACAACCATGCACAAAAATCAGATAAAAATGGATAAAGGTCTTAATATCAGACCTGAGTTCATAAAGTATGTCGAAGAAAATATAGGAAAAACCACCACAACATTGAAGCTAAAAGCATTTTCAAAGATGAAACACCACTAACAAAGCAACTAGAAGCAAAGATAAACATATGGGACTACATGAAACTAAAAAAGCTTTTCACCTCAAAAAGAAAGAATGACCAAGATATAAAGACAGTCTACAGAATGGGAAAGAATATTCACCCAATACCCATCTGATAAGGGGTTAATATCCAGGATATATCAGGCACTGGTAGAACTTTACAAGAAGCAGCCAACCCCATCAAAAAATGGGGTGAAGAAATGAACAGAAAACTCAACAAGGAAGAAATCCAAATGGCCAAAAGACATATGAAAAAAATGCTCATCATCAGACAGACAGAGAGACAGAGAGAGAGACAGAGAAGTGAAAATTCACTGCCATAGATACTGACTGGAGGAGGGGGGACATCATGGGACATTGATGGAGGGAAATGGGCACTGGTAGATGGATGCTGGAACACTGTATGACTGAATCCCAAATATGAACACTTTGGTAACCGTATATCTCATGGTGGTACAATAAATATTAAAAAATAAGTAAATAAAAATAAACAAAACCAAGACCTACCCTGTTGCACTACAGCTTCCCAGAGCCTCTGCATCTGCCCTGGATAGCCTCCTGCAGGTCACTTCATAGATAGGACAGTAGTTTAAATGTGGCACTTTATCTGACCATGTATTATGTACTGGCTGGTATAAATATTCTCTCATGTTAACACAATCATCGTGGGACTGACTAGCTAGATCTTACCAGCATATTTGCCTGGCCACATTGGATCTCTAAGTAATTTAGACCAGAGAGAAATGCTGTTTGCCTCCAAGCAAGCAACCATGGCTCCCAAAAAAACCCAAAAACAACTAAAATACAAAACTACCATGAAGTAAAGAAGAGACTCTTCTGATGGCTTGGAAAAATATTTAACTGGCATTAGTATAGTCTTTGGTACAGAGACATGCCATCTCAGAAACCCCTTCCTCTACCCTGTAAATGCCTTTCCTTGACAGATCTTGGCTAGGCGACATTAGCATCTAAAAGGGCCCAGGAGAGGTCCTGGGAGAAATTACCTGAGGGCATTTGACCCTGCTGGCTTCCCATAAAAGTGGGAGGTCTGAGTTGCAGGGGATAAAGCTAGCCTGCTTCCTCTCTTGTACTCTCTTTTTCGGGCTCTCTCTTTTGGGGCTCACACTCTTCTTGGGTCGCTCTCCCCCTTTCCGCTGGAGCCTTGTCTTTGTCTCCTCTCTACAGGGCCTTAACACGTGGTGGCCACCATCTTGGCCTACACGTGGCCGGAGTCCTAGCCGGGAATCCTAGGCACAGGGTTTTTCCTATTACTGATTTGTATGCCTGAACCTGTAATAAGTAAAGCATTTTGAAACCTTGCCTGATTCCTGCATCTTTCTCTGTCCACCAGCCACCGATCCCCTGGGACAAAAGGGGATCCCTGACCCTGCACCCGGATTTTGTGCCGCAGAGTTTCCCCACACTAGCCAAAATACTGAATTGCAAAACCTAGCAGGAGTTATTTACAAAAGTTTTTAGGGCTAACGTTGAGTGCAGAAAAGTATGTATCAGCATATATATGACTGTAGATTGGTCTATAAGTCTTAGCTAGTTCATTTTATTAAATATATCCCACATGTATAGCAAATGGTCTATATTCACCAATGAAATTGAGAGAAAAGACTGGTATGTAGAGTTTGCTGGTTGATAGCTAGACAGGCAAAGAGAAAAGAATCCAGAAGATGCTCATAAGCCTAGATAAGAAAATTCTTTTTTCGGGCTGGAGCGATAGCCCAGCGGGCAGGGCATTTGCCTTCACGCGCCAGCATGTGCCGGCCTGGGTTCGATCCCGGCATCCCATATGGTCCCCCGAGCACCACCAGGAGTAATTCCTGGAGTGCAGAGCCAGGAGAAACCCCTGACCATTGCCAGGTGTGACCCAAAAAAGCAAAAAAAAAAAAAAAGGAAAATTCTGTTTTCAGCAAGAGGGGAGAGACGGGCGGAAAGGTCCCATGATGCTTACTTACCCTGAGGAGAGAGGGAGATCTCATTCTCTCCCAAATATCTCTAAAATGTGAAGGGAATATTAGTAACCAGCAATGAGCTAGAATTCCCTCTACAGAGTCTTCACCCGGTTTAAAGACAATTGATTGTCCAGAAGAAATAGCAATAAACCTACACAAATAAAATTAAATGTAATTTTTTTAAATGGGCTGAAGAATTTTAAAATTTTAAAATGTGCAGCAGGTAACATGCTTGCCTTGTACACACTGACCCTGGTTCGATTCCAAGATTCCATATGGTCTGCAAGCAGCACCAGAAGTCATTCCTGAGTGAAGAAGAGTAACTCCTGAACATAGCTGGGTCTGAACTTAAAACTAAACAAACAAACGAAAAAAAAACTGAAAAAAGACTAAAAAGAAAAATGCACCAATGGAAAAGTCCTTACCAAAACAATACTGCTATACTTCTGATAAAAATGTTCACCAAAAATCATGATTTATCAGAGAATTATTGAAACAGTCATTTTAATGAATCTAGAGCATTGACCATAGGAAAAACTGTGTGAGCAAATTATTCATAGGAAAACAAAATAAGCTATTAAATATGACAAAAAATTAAAATTCAAAGCCGCATAAGGTCAAACTAAAAGTACCACAAATATAACAGGTTTTTCTAATATAAGAATAAGGAAAATTAGAAAAAATACTAAATAAAACAACAAAGTGAAGTGTGAACAAATACAAAAAACTAAATGAGATTCAGAAAACCTTAATAATTTACATACTTTTCAAATTATTTTAAAATAATTTACATACTTTTCAAACAAGTACTCATATACTATTAATTACTAATTCTTAATTCGTCTATCTAAAACAAGGGAACAAATTAGAAGTGTTTAGAATCAAAACACAGACTAAACAATACTAAAAATATGAGCTCTAAACTATAATAACAGAATTTTGAAATGTGCCAGCCAAGATAATTTTTATTCTTTGATAGTGACTGCACAGTCTTTTAAAAATATTCTTTGTCAATCTTCATGTTTTAAAGACATTACAAATAAATTTTGAAACCTATAATTCTCATAGGGTGGCGGGGTTGGAAGAATATGGGGGGTGCATGGGAATACTGGTAGAAGAAGTTAACATTGGTGGTGGGATTGGTGAGGGAATATGGTGTGCCTAAATCCAAACTATTAATAACTTTGGAAACCACAGTTTTTTTTTTTAAATAAAACTTGGAGCAAAGGAATAGCACAACTGATAGGGCACTTGCCTTGCATACAGCTGAACTGGGTTTGATCAATGGCATCCCATATAGTCAACTGAGTACTTCTGGGAGTACTCCCTGAGTACTGCCAGGAGTAATTCCTGAGTGCAGAGCCAGGAATAATCTGAGCACTACCAGATGCGCCCCAAAACACAAAACAAAAACTGTCAACTTATTGCAGAGGGCCAGAGAGAACAAAGGGGTTAGGGCAGATGTCATGCATTGGCTGAACTCTGTTCGGTCCCTGCCACCACAGTGACCCTGGAGCACAGAGCCAAGAATCGCATATGAGCAGTACTTGGTGTGCTTCCAAAATCACCAAAATCAATCTGTTAAAGAATCTTTGCAGACAAAGTAATATGGAAAAAGCACTTGAATTTGCTTCTTTAAATAACTTAGCAAAAGGTAACCTGAGATTATCCATGACGATATAAACCAGGCAAGACAGCCAAACAATAAACTGCACACGAGCACACACACGTTGGAAAAACAGCAAATAGAGAGAGATGGTACTTAATGGCCCTTCCTGTCCTTCACTTTGTTGTTACTGCAATCCAGGAGGGGTAGGGTGTTAACAATCACTCAGGCGTTCAGTGTCAGTCCTGAAGGTGCTTGGCAGGATCACACATATGATTAGAGTACTTGGCCTTCATGCTTGCCTGGAGTCACACATCGCTCACACATAGATTTGATATGCCTAAAGCTGTGACAAGGGTGTCGTGACAGAAATCCAGGCACAAGAGTGGCAGTGACAGGTGGGTGGCGCAGAGGGTAGAAATCACTGCCTCAATCTTGGACCACCTGGTTTAAAACAGTTTTTTTGGTTCCACTGAGTCACCCCTGACCCACAAGAGTTATTTAATCTTTAAGATTAATGGGGAAAAAAAAGACTAAACTTCAACCTCTCCCTGTAATGCTCAATGTTAAAGTGATTATATAAAACCACCAATACAATCTTGAAGGAAAGAAATAATGATCTAATAAATTAATAAGGAACAAACTACTATTCAAACATAAATGACACACATGCCAGCTACCTATAATTTTGAATTTACAATAAAACCACAGAGCTTCCAGTGAGTTCATTTAAACTCTTAAGTTCATTTTGAAGACATTTTCAGAAACTAAATAGCATCCTCAAAAAGAGGGGGTGAGAGTAAAGAGAAATTAAATGTAATTGTTTTATTGGTATGGATTAAAGAATTATGGAGTTACTATGACTACTGAATACAATGTAACTATTATAAGAACAGACAAGAAAAATAAAGATGTGAAAACTCTAAGAACACTAATTTCCCGATGTTTAAAGACTAGTTTAAAACATTACTTAAAGCATATAAATTAAATATACTTAAAGGCATAATTTTACACCACATCAAAAATAACAAACTTTAATGAAGACAGAAAGTTCTACAGAATCAAATCAGTCTAAGGAGTCCCTAACACTAAGTACCAATGTATTATTTACAAAATTATATATCTTTCAAGCTGTTGCACAGACTGTAAAATATTTCAAGCTATTCTATTACTACAAATTGAAAACCAACTAATTTGTAGTTCAAATCACTGCGGCAGTGGAAGTAAACAGGAATATTCACTAAGATTCCCCCTGTATTAACTGTTTGATGAAACATTAGAATTGGTTAAGTTTAATACTTTGTATTATTCCTCATGATTCTGTTTTTGAAATTATCTGTGTGTCCTTTCCTTACATAATAAGAAATTTTAACTAATTAACTTTTTCTTTATTTCCTCTTAGATATAAGATTTACATAATTTTTTCCTCTTAAACCTTTATATGGTCCTTTCCAATAGATATCATAAAAGGTACTTGAATTTCCTTTTATATTACCTAAATTTATGTGCTGGCACCATGGGCCAGAATTCCAAGAAACTCTAACTCAATTATATGTTTGTTGTCCACTGCCAATATAAAATGGAATTGTATTTCGGTAAATTAACTTCAAAGTACATATACAATAAAAGTGCTCTTAAAATACAAGAAATAAAACAATGGAAATAAATTTTCTAACATTTCAAACTTAATTCTTGCAATCATTTATATTAAAAATACCAAACTTATGGGATGGAGCGACAGTGCAGTGGGTTGGGCATTTGCATGTGGGCAACCGGGGTTTGATCCATGGTATCCCATATGGTGCCCTGAACACTGCTAGGAATAATTACTGAGTGTAGAGCCAGGAATAACCCCTGAGCATCGCTGACGTGATCCAAAAAGCAAAACAAAACAAAACAAAACAAAACAGAAATTTGGAACAAATCCATAAGAAACCCAGTCCATAGAGTCTTAATCGAGAACCATAGTCACTGCATAGGGGAGAGAACACATAGGGGAGAGGAAAGGGATGGCCTCTGGGCTGTGGGTGGACATAGACTCTCGGATGGCAACTGTTGTCTAAATCATATTTTGAGGAGCTGCAGAACTGGTCCCTAAGATATATATGGTTATAAACTGTGAACTTAAGAAATCATTTTTAAAATATCTATTTTTGACAAAATACTGGTCTTTAACAGCTGTATATTTATTTTCTCATCTATAGTATAGTGTAGGGGAAATTGATAAAGTGGGCTACTATAGATTTACCCTACCAGTCACTGAAAGTTCATTGTTTTAAGAAAATAGTAAAAGATTATTCTCAATTTCCAGCACAGTAGAATTATAGGAATCTGTATCCCAGTGCTAACAGTCCCTAAATGAGGAACTGGGGAAATGCAAAACTCCTCAGCTAACAATGTTGACATGTAGACATTGGGGGTGGGGTGGGGGAGAAGCAGAGAAAGACATTAAGGATGGCTGACTTTTTTTTTTTTTTGGTCTCTATTTATTTACTTATTTTTGGTGAGAAAGAGCGGTAAACAAAAGAGGACCAGAAAAAGGGATTAGAAGTAAGTGCTTGGTGTTGGAATAACATCACATAGGAAATCAACATTGATAGTGTTGCAACTGAAAGAACTTCAATCAATGATAAGATGTTAACAAATAAATTGGCATACCATTAAAAAAAAAGAATAAAAGAAACAGTCTTGGAAGCAGAATGTGAGGGAAGAACGTAGAGTAAGAAATGAACACAATTAATTAGATTGAACCCAGAGAGATCCAAATAGTGTTTATGGTTTTCATAGTGTCATTTTTCTTTTGGAGTAGGGCCACCCCAGCATTGCTGTAGGGATTACTCCTGGCAGTGCTGGGGCAACCATATAGGATGCTGGGAATAGAATCTGGGTCAGCAATGTATAAGGCAGTGCTCTACCCATGGTGCTATCGCTCTGGACCACATAATTGTCATTTTTAAAGCAAGGAAACTATTTAATGTTGGATTCTGAGCTTCTGTTGGAAACTACACATACAATTAGTCAATGCAGAGCATTCCAGGTTTGCATGGAGCTCTCCTTTTGTTCTCAGACAGCTCTCAAATGAACCATTTTGTTCATATAAACAGTTCCCTTAAGTGGCATTGTGACTGTGAATTATACTGGGTGGGATTGAGCTATTTTGAAAGATAGGTGCGTACACAAGAATATAACCATGAAAATACACATAAGAGACTACATTCTTGGAAAAAAAAGCTGTCTTAAACAAAGACATTTCTGAGAACCTGGCAAATATCCATTTCAAAATACTGGTTGTATATAATGCTTTGAGTTCCCAATTCCAAGGCTGTCTAATGGTGGAGTGTGTAGAATGTACACAGATTTTTTGTTTCGTGTTCCATAATTACATTTTCATAACTACTGGCTTGCGGCCGCGTGGTTCATCAATAAATGCTGGAGATCAGAGGTGACTACAAGAATATCCCACCCGCATGGCAGAGCCTGGCAAACTACTCATGTTGTATTTGATATGTCAGATACCAGTAACAATTATAGACCTCATTCCCATGACTGGATGTAATGGTTTGAGGATCTTTTATGTTCCTGGAGCAAGCAGATGCCCTTGGGCTCTACTAGTATGTGCCAGGACATATGGAGATGTTATTGGTGCCCGCTCAAGCAAATCAATGATGAATGGAAAGACAAGTGACACAAGTGAACTACATTTTCATGCATACTGGAGAGATAGTACAAGATAGGAAGCTGGCGTGGCATGTGGCCAACCCAGATTTGATCTCCAGTATCCCATATGGACCCGCCAAAAGTGATGCCTAAGCAGAAAGCCAGGCGTGAGTTCTCAACACCATAGTTGTACCCCAATAAGAAAAAAATATATTTTTTTCAAGGATTAAAAAATTCCCTTCATGATTTTCTTCACGTTTAATTGTATATTATTTTAACTGAAGCAAAAGACATTAAATATATAGAGTGTGCATCATTTATTATCATGCTTTGATAAATGATCTAAGAGGAAGTTTCTCCTGTTAAGTGCTTAAACAATCTTTTGGGTCAGAATAAAGACCGGGACCAACAGATACCAGCCCTGAGTATATTCGTGCATCCCCAAAGGTAAAAGAGAAAGGGGGAACAAAGGCATTAGGAGAGAAGGTCCCCACCAAGAATAGGACACTTAACACTTGTTCATCCCAGAAGAAACATAGGGTTCCTGCAGATAAAGCAGAGTGGTAAAGAAGCATCTGCCTGCAAGACTGCTCCGGCACTCACCTACCGGAGAGTACTGCACGCCTCACGGGAGGAAAGGCTCCTTGCAGGAGCTCCAAGAGCTTCCAGGATCCATCCAGGTCTGATTATGATTCTTGGGTAACTTCAGCTAGGCCTGACAGACTCTCCAAGACTGCTGATGGCCCTGAGAAATCCCAACACAACAGTCAGTTATTCAAGCAAAAGTGAATTTATTAATCTTATCAATTTGTGGTCTTCAAAGTTGTGAACCAGATCAAAAGCAATGGTCATTTGATTTGAATTCTGGAATGATATGAATTAAGTATGTAATTCATGTCAGAGCATTAGATTTATTTGTGAAATCATAGACTTAGACTACTGAATACCACAACAAAGCCAGACACTAAACTATTTTTTTCTATTATTGCTTGATACTCCAACTACTGGCATTGCCTTTGAAAATCATGTACTAGTGCAAACAGTGACAATCTATTGACACAGAGTTCAGTAGATGCCATCTGGTGTTAGTTTTTGCCACAAAGCTAGAAGCAACACAATCGAGAAGCAATAAAAGTTGCTCATAAAAGTCAAAAGTTAGTATTGAATAAGTTCCATTCATATGATATATTACATAGTGGGGACATTGTGAATGAGTTCAAATTTACTGGGAAATCACATTTTTATGAATCACAATATTCATTCATGCGTTCCTCACAGTAAGAGCTCAGAGTTCAGGACCAGCCCTGGGACATTCAGCATGAGTGGGTGGACCGAGTGGAACAGTGTTGCTCAAGCCCAACTTAAGAGGTGATGGGGACCACCAGGGCTACTGCTCAGGGGACCTTTACATGCAAAGCACAAGCTCTGTCCCTTTGAGCTATCTCCTCAGTCTCATTAAGGAGATTTTAATATGACCAATCTTTTTGCAATAAAAATTGCATTAGAAACCCTTATAGTAATTTCTGGAGGCTAAACTAACCTGCAATAAATATCTATAAATGAGTAAGTCTGGGCCTGCTCTGAATCGAGGCCCTTCGGACAGCTGCTTCACACCAGGACTGCCCCAGGTCCCTTGTTAGTGAGGTATTTTTACAGCACATCAAACACTTAACCAATGTACTTGAGAGAATTCTCTCTGAGTGCTGAAGTACCGGATTCCCAGTTTTTATAATACTAAAGTTTCTTCCCTCTGTGCACATTTCAAACACACAATTACCCACTTTCACTTTAATCAGGTATTATGCTTTACTTTTTTTTTCTCTAAATGTCTTCTTTCTTCTACACATATCCTGGTAACACTCTTAGAAAATAAAGTAAAATTGAATAGTGCCTCTATTCAGAAGAAATTAAAGATTTAGCCTTTTGCCTTGTGTGTGACCAACCCTGGTTTTGCACCTACACTGGTTCATTTATGCTTTAAAAATCAATAGAATCAGGCAGAAAGCAATAGCATGAACCCTAGTAACTGACACTTAAAAACTATCTGCACTGGTGGGAGACAGTATAGCCGGAGGCCACATGGTTGTCACAGGGTGGCTCCAATCATCACAGAGCTCCAAAGGGTACCACAGTCTTGGTACCTCAAAAGCACAGCTGGGATTTCTCTTGGCTCTGTACTCTGGCTAAGTGGTCTCTCCTGGCAGTACTTAGAGACCATATGCAGTGTCAGGTATGACACCAGGGTTGGTCACACTAAAGACACATGCTTATGCCCTGGATTCACTGTTTCTTACCCTTGGGTTTTCTGCACTGTTACTTGCAATGCTGTCTCTGGTCAGAAAGTGTCTGATGGTTGAAAGAAGTTTTGTCACTAAGTCAATTGTCTAGTGTGCAAATTATTACATAATGGATTGTAAATAAAAAAACTCATTTCTGCTTTAAAAATTAACAGAATCAGAATAAACAGAAATTCCACTAGAAAGCAGCAGAGCTGACACTGTACATTTTGGAAGATTTTGATTTTAAAATATGGACATTTATTAAATATTTATGAAAGAAGGAACTTTTGTGCTTCTCCTTACAGAAACCATATATCCAGAAAGAATAAATTCTGGGCCAGAGCAGCAGTGTGTCACCTTGCATGCAGCACAGTCTGGTTTGATCCACTGCATCCACATGGTCCTCTGAACACTGCCAGGTGTAATTCCTGAGTAAGCCCTGAGCATCATCATATGACTCCCTCCCAAAACAGAATACATTTTGCATGCTCAGAATTTAATTTCCATTAACTTTGATGGAGATTTACAGCTCTCATCTACCTCATTATCAAGGGATCTAGAGGCAATTTTAATCCTCTTCCTCTCTCACCAAATGTATGGAATTAGTTTGCAAGCTCCTGATACTGCATCCAAATTGTTTCTTTACCTACATTTCTATTGTCACAATCAAATGCCAGTGCTCACTATTACTCCCTTGAACTATGGAGACCGAAATCTCTTAGCAATCTCAGTCCAAATCCAGCTACAATAAACTACCTAGAGACAAATTTTCTAAAACACTCATTTGATTAAGTTGTACTACTGCCCAGGGAGCTCCAAAGGGCTCCTTTATAAAATGCCAAACCTTTAATCAGATATATTAATTTCTATATGAATTTGGACTGAAGGATACTACCTACTATTATCATCTACAATACATTTACTGTATGCTTAAAAGTATCCATTTGCATAGATAAAGACTCCATGACTTCAGGGTCAGCCTGGCCAGTATAAAACCCTGAATTTCCTTCTGATGTGGCCCAATTTATAGACTACTTGCTCCCATGCTCTGGGACTCCTGGCATTGCCACAGCACATGTACTATGGTCAGGTGTGCTCCAGCATGGCTTATTGCGGTCCCATATCTGAGATATGGGAGCACTGTAGTCACCAATATCAGAGCCACAGCGCCCAGGGCACATGGCAGCTAAATTGTGCCTGGCAGGTACCACAGCCAAGTGAGTAGGAGCCACAATCAGTGGGTATGATCCTCAGGTCAGTGAAGCAACAGTAACACCACAGCCAAGTGAGTAGGAGCCACAATCAGTGGGTGTGATCCTCAGGTCAGTGAAGCAACAGTAACACCACAACCAAGTGAGTAGGAGTCACAATCAGTGGGTGTGATCCTCAGGTCGGTGAAGCAACAGTAACAAAGGGGGTAAATGGGGAACCATCCATTTGCTTCTAATGCCAGGGGTTCTCCAAAGCCTTCCTTGTGTGTTCCAAGAGTCTCATGCACTGCCTGATAACACTGTTTCTCAGAATAACCCACAACAATAAAGTCAATCATTTTTATTTCGAAATTCATTGTTTTCTGTCTAAAACCCATAGTTCTTTTTAGTTTATACAATGTTTCCTCAATACACTTGACGTTTCTTTTTCTTTCTAAATCCATGAAAAGAGAAAATGGTTCTAACTTGTATAAGATCTGCAAAAAGATCTGGCTTTCATTGAATTGAGTTTAATAGAATTCATTCTTTCTTGAATTATTATTTATGACACAGCCTGCAGTTGTTAGTCATGTGTCCACACATTAGTGAATAGACAATGAATGAAAGATAAGAAGGTCCTGCTCTCATATCACCTTCATTATATTAGGAGAGAGAGCGATAATACATGAACACGTATTAATAGGTCAGATATGGGAAAATGTGATAAAGTAATAGAACATACTGAATTGAATTTATAAGTGATATCCAAATATAACTCATATCTTTACAAAAGTGAAATTGACACATCAGTCCTTCTGGAATTATATTCTAAATGTATTTCTTTTATTGTGTGTGATAAAACAATCTTGAATTGTGTGACTAATGGGTATTTTGAAACTAATACTTCAAATGGACATGAGAAACACGCAAGTTTACTGATATATCATAAGCCACCAAATTGCAGCATTCTTTTTCTACTTATGTCAATGCCTTTTGGTCCACAGAATATAGTATGGAAAGTGTGGTTAACATCTGAATTTGTATTTAGGCTGTAATTAGGCTAATTACCCTGGCAGACTGTAATGGTCTTAAAACATTGGTAAGGATGGACTGGACATTCCTGGACTACAGAAAGGAATTTTCTAAGGTGCCAAAGAAAAACAACACACTTGTTTTTAAAATAGTTTCTGTCAGCTATAAGCTATACCTTGAGGTTCCGGAGGTTTGTCCTTCTGTACATCTGCATGTACCAGTTTCCTTAGAGAGAAATTCAGACACTAGTTGAGTGATTCCAACCTAGAGGAAGAATAAAGGTTCTTCTTTATTTTTCATTCATTCTTTCTTTGAATAATTATTTATGACAAAAGGAAGAGAAGGTTCAGGTACACTTCTATGAATCTCCTCCCTGGCTCCACCTGCAATCACATAACTCTCTAGTTCTTCGGACCAAGGTCTAGACCATATACCAGCATTCCAAATTTGATAGACTTCTGCCGTCATAGAGCCCTTATCCCAAATCCCTTACCTCAGAAAAGCAAGAGGGACTGACCTGAGTGTATGAGGACATCATTTCTAAATAAACCCACGTCCTGTGGGTTTATCTTGGCTCAGTGTGGAGGGAGAAGGCAAAGTCTCAGAGGCCACTTTCTCCCTGGAAAGGCCCTGAATGTCTTTTTCCAGCATGGCTGGATTTCTAATAAATAAGCTGCATCTGGAGCTAATGGAAGCTTTCAGAGACTGAACAAACTGAGAAACACTTTCCTGACCGTCTCCCAGTAACTCAGGCAACTGATACCAAAAATCACATTGCCTTTTGCTAGAAGGAGCCTGGCCTAATTCCAGTGCCCAACCAGAAATATGTGCTCCTACCCTCCAAGTCTGAGAATCAATGGAATCTGTCATTGAGAAGGCCCAAAGGGGTCTTAAAATGCTGTAGGAGGTTTTCTCACAGTGATGGCTTCCCCATTTGGCCAAAACTTCTCTGGGATGGAAAAGAAAGAGAAGATAATAATAAAGATATGAACTTTATAATAGTATAAGATGAACCAAACAGTCTTCAAAGGACAACACTGATAAGCTTTTGTTAGACTATAAAACAGACAAGTTACAATTTAAAAAATTCAGAAATTAGAGAAGGCATTGTAAGTGATAATAAGGACACACAAAATTACTAGGCACAATTTATATTTCAGAAATTAGATAGTCTGGAAAATATAAATTGTCAGGAATATATAATGATATAATATCACTGTATCACTGTATCACTGTCTTCCCATTCATCATCGATTTGCTTGAGCAGGCATCAGTAACATCTCCATATATCCTGTCTCATGCAAGTAGAGCCCAAGGGCACTTGGCATGTTGTGAGGCTCTGCTGGAGTGGAGGGCAGGGGGCTAGAACCCGCCATCCCTCCAGGTGCCTCATGAGTGGCTGGGCACAGGGAGGAGCCAGTAGCAGCTCTGCCCCATGTCTGTGAGTCTCTGGATCATCTTACCTGGGCTGGATTTAAAAAAAGACTGCTGCAGGGTGGATCTCGATGAGTCGGGCTGTGATAGGCTGGTCTGCTGGGTGGAGTTCTGACAAGGGGAGGTTCAGATGTGGACAAAAAATAAATAAATATAAATAAAACTACTCACTGTCACTTCACTTGTATCACTTGTCTTCCAGCTGATCATCAATTTGCTTGAGGGGGCACCAGTAACATCTCCGTACCTCCTGTCACATGTTAGTGTAGCCCAAGGGCATCTGATCACTCCAGGAACATAAAGAGCCCCAAACCATTCCATCAGGTCATGGGAATGAGGTCTATAATTGTTACTGTTTTTTTGCATATGTAGCTTGCTAGGCTCTGCCTTGGCAAGTGGCTCATCATTAGTGATGATGAGCTTTTTTTTATTTATGGTGTAAATAAAAATACATCATATATATGTGAGTCATAAACAGAACTAAACAGTAATTAAAACAAATTAGTGAGGATTTGGAACCAGGAGCCATAGTCTCACAACAAAAAATAATGTCCAGAATATTATGTACTAACTAAATAACCCTCTAAAAAATTTCAAGAAAAATCATTACAAAGCCCTCTCAAACTTGTACCAGAGTAAAGGGAAGGAAGAACGTCCAAATCACTTCATAAGTCTAGAATTGCCTAATATCAAGGTCAGACAAGCTCACTAAAAATAAAATGAAATATTGTAAATCAATAGTGTGACTGAAAATATGCAAAACTGATCAACGAACTAAATGAACAGTAGATTAACTGATCAACAAACTAAATAAACAGTGGATTAAGCAAATGATAGCATTTATAATGGTAATAGCACAGTTTATAATAAAATTTTTCAAGAATGGAAATGATCTGTGTAACAAACACTGTGTACTGTCATACCAACCAGGTAAAATAGTGATAAATTAAAGATGCAAATGAATGGAAAGCTATCCTGTGTTCATGGATAAGATCTTAGATTGCTTAAAAGGGTGCCAAGCACTCAGTGCTGGAAAGTTTTGATGGCACCAGTTCAAACTCTGCCCCTCACCACTCATGACCAGGATTCTGGCAGCACTGATTAAGAGCGACATATTTAACAACATGTGTGTCACAGGACACTGGGAGAAGTGTGGTTGAGTCACAGCTACAGGGAATAATCCCAGGCAAGTGCCAAAGCTAGCTCTGCATGCATCACAACCAGGTGGGTCAGCAAGCCTTATTGCCATTATGTGTTCACTCACTTTTAGTCAGAAAATTCTGCATTTGTGACAAAATAAATGGGTTGGGAGGGCCACTGCTCTGAGGAAAAGAAATAACAATAAAGACATAGTTAATGTATCACATAATGTAGAAAGCAAAAAAAATATATAAGCCAAATGCAGGAGCCTAAGAGAGAGTCCAATGTGCAAATTACTTGCTGTGCTTGCTTTCAGCCAGTTTCAGTCCTGGCTCCCCAGAGGGGAGAGAAAAGTACCCCAGAGCCTGCCAGTTGTGACTTCTGAACTCCGAGCCTGGGGTAAGGGCACAGCTAGGTAGGGCAAAAAGCAAACAGAGAGCAATAATGAAAAACACAAACTTCTAGGATTCAGAACAGAGTAAGGGCTGGGAAAGGAAAACAGAGAGAGAGTCACTGATCAGAGGGTTGAAACTTCAGTTCTAATGTGAACAAAATCCTGGGAAGAGTCTCTGAAGTATTAGTTCATGCTACTTTGCAGGCCTGACATTCACTAGGATGGCTTATGTGGCATACTGTGGGGACTGGGGTGACGTTAAGTAACTTGATTATAGATTATAGAAAGTATAGATTATAGATATTATAGATTATAGATATTATAGATTATAGAAATTATTTCAAAATGTAAATATCAAACATATATGTTCCAATGTGTCACTATTTTGTCGATTGTGTCTGTACAAAACTGAGTATAAACCCTTAAAGTCATATTAGATTTTTTGCTTTGTTTTCTTCTAGGGCCACACTCAGAGAGGCTCAGGGGCTCCTCCTGGCTGTGCTGGGGGAACCATACAGCATCCTGTATGGTTGCATATAGTGTTCGTTACACAGATCTTTTCCATTCTTGAATTTTTTTTTTATTAAAAACTGGTTGTATCCCCAGAATCAAGCCAGGTAGGCCACAAGCAAGGTAAATGCCCTCCCCGCTGGACTATGCTATAATTCCAGGCAGAAATGGTTTGTTTAAGCAGGAGAAAATTTATTGGTAGATAAATATAATTGGTGACAACTTTTATAAACAGAAGTAATCTGTCATACTATTTAACTGGCTCTAATTTTAATTCAATTGTAGTTTTGGGAAACTTGAATTTGAAATACAATTTTAAATTCATTTCTCACAAATGATAGTATACATAAATTTTATATCATTGTGAAAAATTTAATGTTCATATACCATTAATTATCTACGTTAATAGCATTCCCATTTAAAATTTAAGCACTCTATTCCCAGATGATAGGGTACTAAATATTCACAGAAGAGCCTAGACGTCAAACTGACTGCTCCAAGTATGTTTTTTACATTAGAGGAAACATTTGAACAGTTTCTTCTCTCCCCCGTCCCCCTTTTCCACCATCAATTTCCTTATTTCAGAAATAAGTGCATGGCTGTTGTCTGATTTTTATTCTGAAGTTCTGTTTATTAATTCTACACCGGACAACGTGAGTTTCAGTTTATTGACACATCTTCCCCTCCAAATTTTTAGTTATAACAATAGTTGCTATAGTGGGTAATTCTCAAAAGATGTATTTTTATTATTATAATGTGGGGGGGCGCCGGGGGGCCCCGCCGAGCCCGCCGGGACCCACCCCCCCCCCAAAAAAAAAATATTTATGTGATGCCAAAATGAGTAATAATTACTAATCTTAAATATATATATATATTATGTGTGTTGTTGTGTGTGTGTGTGTGTGTGTGTGTGACTTTATATATGTATATATACACATATATATTGTGTGACTTTCCCTCAGTGGTAAAATTATAGGGGGTTAAACAACCATGCATATTAACTAGCCTGTTAGATGATCTGGCTCATTTTTGCTTGTCAATGTGTTGATCTCTGTTTTTTAATATTTTATTATACCATTGTGAGATATACAATTACAAGATGTTCATGTTTGAGTTTTGGTCCTACAGTGTTCCAGCACCCATCCCTCTACCCGTGCCCATTTCCCATCACCAATGTCCCCACTTTGCCTCCTCCTTCCCACAGCCTGCCTCCATGGCAGATTCTTTATCTCCTTTATCTCATTCTCTCTCTCTCTCTCTTCATCTCTCTCTCCTCGCTTCCCTTTCTTACACATTGTGGATTGTAATACATACATTTAGAGGTTATCATGCGGGTTTTTTTGCGTATATTCAATGCTCAGTTCTGGGATGTTATCATCATTTTCAATGATTATCAGCACACTGTTCCCTTCTCTGTCTTACCTAGCCTATGACTCCCAAATGTTTGTGGTATACCAGGTTTTGAGATATTCCACAGACTCCCATGGTCATGGGGATCAGGCAGTGTCAGCTGTGGAGTACGGAAGAGAGGATGACTGTGGCTGTGTTGTGTGAGGTTTTCTGACTTCTGGGAGCCTGGCGGAGGACAGGCCAAGGTGCAAAAACCTGCCCCCACCCCAAGATGCTCCATCAGTCTAGCACAGGGCAGGCAGGCAAAGACTCTGCTCTGCACTGAATATCTGAGCCGCCAAGAGCACCAGCAGCAGTTCTGAGGGCCGCCGACTGGAGGGAGGGAGCGGGGGGGGAGGTGCCGCAGGCCCTAAAACGGTTGGTATGTTCACTGAGTCCCACACGCCTGGGCCTGAATTCAGCTTCTATCTTGGGTCGCACTGCTTCCAGATGTGGAGTCCAGATAAGAGGGTGATTGTGGTTGTGTTGTGTGAGGTCCTCTGACTTCTGTCCTTCAATTTACTTTCTGAGTTTCTAGAATATGATTGGTTCTACTAGTTTGATTTACTGTCAGCTGCAAGCAGCTGTGCAACTCAGGGAGAGCCAGATGGCAGCTCTCCCCATGTGTCTGAGTCTCTGCATAATGGTTGATAGCCCTGGAGGCAGTTCGTGGGTGAGACCATCAGGCCTCCCAGACAAGACAGAGAGGGGGATGGGGATTCCAGCACTCCATCTCCACAAACTCCAGGTGACTTCCGCCTCCAAGAGCCACCTATCTGGGCTTGAACTTGGCTGCTCTGCTGATCCGGGCTTGAGATCAGCATCTCTCTTGGGTGGGCTCTGATGAGCTGTAGAGTCCAGACCGCAAAAATGGCAGCTATTATGGTGAGCAAATTTCATCTAGCTGCTTCTGAGGCCCTACTGAGGTGATGGCCATATTGATCTCTCATAAGAGTCAATCACAGGTGTGGTATGGAGAGAAGACGAGAGAGAGAGAGAGAGAGAGAGAGAGAGAGAGAGAGAGAGAGAGAAAGAGAGAGAGAGAGAAAGATTAAAAAGGACATTGTGAACTTATGATGGGAACAAATGTCTAGAATAGAGACCAGAATTTGCAAACCCTGTTAATGCAAACACTGAATTTGTGGCATTCTATTTCCCAGAGCAATGAAGAATGTCAAGAAAACTAAGAATATCAAACTTTTCTCTTAAAGAGAACGGAACAACTTTACTTGCCAAACACAAAGACACATAGGGTAGGAGGAACACTACCTTGATTGCAACTGTCCTGGGTTCAAGCCAAGCCACTACATATGGTTCTGAGTCCATCAAAAAGAATTCCTGAGTGTAGAGTCAGGAGTAAGTCCTAAACGCAATTGGTTGTAATCCAAATCCTCCCAACATCTAGACTGAGCCCTGCCATCACACACACACACACACACACACACACACACACACACACACACATACACACACAGAGCATAGACATAGGAAAATATGGTAAACTGAAGAAAGTTTTCTTATCAGTTACTACACATTTTGACAAATAGTCTATTCTATCAAAGACCAGAATATCACGCCAAAGTCAAAATAAATGTGAAAATGTGATTTGTTTTTTTCCAAGAAAGTGATTTTTATACAATTTTCATACAGTCTGAATACAAACAGTAATATTAAGCTACAATGACCTACAATATTGTATTTTTTAATATTCCAATTTTATCACACTATGCCTATTGACAAATCACCATTTACTCCACCACCATCATCTATTGGTTCACTTGTATCACTTATCTTCCCGTTGTTCATCAATTTGCTCGAGTGGGCACCAGTAACGTCTCCATTCATGGGAATGAGGTCCGTTATTGTTACTGTTTTGGGCATATCGAATACACCACGGGTAGTTTGCCAGGCTCTGCCATGACTCTGGGTTCATCCCAGGGGCTCAGTCTTTTCTATGTCAGACCATCCACCATACAGGGCCGACAGGGAAAAGCCCTGGGTGTAGACAAACCTGTCTCCTGTCTGATACCTGCTGATGCAGCCGGGTACCACAGCCACACCTGAAAAATCTCGAGGAGCAGGTAGCTAGACCTTCTATTGGATATACTTTCTAATTCAAACATAAACAAGTGGCCCTATATAGAATGAGGATTATAATTATGCATCTAACTTTCAGAGATAATCACTTGCATCACTTGTCTTCCCGATGTTCATCAATTTGCTTGAGTGGGCACCAGTAATATCTTCATAGTTCCTGTCACGTGCTAGTGTAGCGCAAGGGCATCTGCTCACCCAGGAACACGTAAAGCCTCAGACCATTCCTTCGGATCTTGGGAATGAAGTCTATAATTGTTACTGGTATTTTTGGATATCAAATATGACACGGGTAGCTTACCAGGCTCTCCTGTGCTGGTGGTGTACTCTCAGAAGTAGGCTCTCAGAGCTAATAACATACTAATAAAGATAGCAATAAGAAATATGTATGTATACAAGCCTATTTTATGGAAAATATAAAAGTTTAACAATGAGGTGGTACATGAAACTGAATGTAGTTGCACAGGAGTATTCACTGAATACCAATTCAATACTCCACTGTTTGTGTTCCCTTAACTTAAGGTGTGATGATTCTATTTGCAGAGATTTGAAGAATATAATGGCTATGATTAGCTATCTATCTGCATAATTCATGAAGATAATTTGCAAATGTTTCCGGTGTCTACAGCAAATCTATTTTTCATTTGCATTTTTCAATGACTATTCTGTAAGAATATTTTTATTATGTTTGCCTGATGTCCTAAGTGTCAAATTTAGGACTTGCATATTCTTAACTATGTATACTATGACTGAAATAATTTACACCATCAAACATACAAAGATCTATTATCTACATATATATACATATATATATTTATCATATATATCTACATATATATTTATCATATACCTCAATAATCCATTAAGCACATAGAAGTATAAATATTAAAATAGGACTATTGCCAGTCAACCAATACATGCAATGCTGTGATTTATAGAGTACCACCAAACACTGTTGGGAAAAAGGGTGTCTGAGTCCTTTTGTGCTTTGCCTGATTTTCTGAATCTGTCATTCAGTGCTCAGAACAAGGTGTATTCAGGGGCCATAGGGATCACGATCACGATCATCTTCTCAACTAGCCCAACTCAATGTTCATGAGCCCTACAGAACATAAAACAAACCAATTCAGATCTATATAATGCATCAAAACAACACGACCTTGCGGAGTCATAAACACCTCAATAAAGCTTTATTGGGCCGGTGGGGAGTCGAGAGAGGAAGTCAAGTGAACGGCGCGCATTGGGTGGGGCGCTTGTGAGGCGCGGGTGGGCACGACCATGCCTCCCGACAACAGTGCCCGGAATCAAACTCAAGACCTCACACATGCTAGCATACGGTCGCCTGTTTGAACTGCTAAAGCTGATAATAAGTGATTCGGAAAGCTTACCAAAGAGAATACTAGACCCTACCAATATTCTTTTCTTTTCTCTTTTTAAAGGTAGGTGCAATGATCCAACACAATATTGTTGGTATTCATGCTTCAGGAACACCCCTTGTTACCACACACCAGCCAACAGAATCATGTACTAGGTTCTCCTCTCACTATCAGCCACTTGGTGAATTCAGTTCTATTGTGAGATCCTCACATTGACAGCTATGATTTATTCCTCTACGATGTTTCTTTCCACTTGAAACCCGAAACTCTGGTATTTTTCTTCTCCTGAATCATTTTTTCTCAGCATGATAACCTCTAGCTCAACCAGGTTTCAGTGGACTGCAGGATTCTCTTTATTTATAACCAAATAGTGTTACATTGTGCAGCTATACCGGTTTCTTTTGCTTCCACATTTAAGTTGTTTCCAGATGTTGGTTGGCCATTTTTATATATTTTGGTCTGTTTTTTTTTTGGGGGTCACACATGAAGGTGCTCAGGACCGCTCCTGACCCTGAGCTAAGGGTTGAACTTAAGAGGTGTGAGAGAACTAACCCCATCCAATCGCAGGCAAAGCCAGCACTAGCCCAGTGTACTGTCTCCATGCCAATTTTTGTTACTATCTGTGAGGTAGACTTAATTTCACACTGAAATATTTTGTTGAAAATGATGCTACAGGTTAAAAAACTCTAAGTAAACAAATAAATACTTCACCAATATAGCCATAATCTTATACGTGAAAACAGTTGAGTGGATTTCTTCTCTTCTAACATAAGCACACAATTGTCTTGGCCTATAACTGCAGCAGGCACTGAGTCAGTCGAGAGCACAAACAGTAATATTTGGGAAGGAATCTGGAATCACTGATATGAGAAGCCGAGTCTCAACAACTCACATCTGCAATACATTAAAAAGGAATAAAGATAGGAAGGAGTTAATAGTGACTGAAGGTTCTGGTTATGGAGGAGGCAAATTTAGAGATTAAAAGATGAATGAGAGAAAAAATCTTGCTGCAAGTGGTGGGAGCGGAGGGCATCTGGGATAGAGCAAGGACCACGACAGCAGGACTGTCGGACATGAGGCACTGAAGTTACAATATCAACTCCGAGAAGAGTGAGCTCAGAGCAAAGAGTAAGCCCTGGCCTCACCAGCTGTGCCCCGACAACCCAAAAGTATATATTCCAAATAAATTGCATGAGATCAAATTATTTCCAGAAATTTTTACTTGATTTAATACATAAAATAATTCTGAAAATATGCCATACTTAAATAGCTTTAAGCAGTAATTTCCCAAGAAGAAAAGTGATAGATGAGCCCAGAATTTAAGAAAGGTTGCTGTAGAACGCTCCCAGCCCCTATTGACAATCATCAGAAGAAAGAACACGTGAAATCAAAAGAGAGAACACATCCTTGGTAGCTATGAAAAAGAAAATTATGGAAAATGAAATAGTTTCCTATGGGGACTGACGAATGCACAATTTTGAATCCATGCTGTTTCCCAGATATTAAAACTAAATATAGTACATCTGCTCTACTGCATCAGAGATAATATATCACAGTGTGAAGTTTCATGATGATTATGTGTATTCAGCTGTTTTTTCTGGATATAGCTATGCCTTTACTTTTTTTTTCATTATCTGAGAACAGGAAAGTCTGATTTTTAAGGAGCGAGGAAAAATAATAATAAAGCAATCCAGGTGACACGATAATAAAAATGTGTAGCAAAGTAAAAGTCCCATATTGGTATGTACGTTGGTGTTCAGGTCCCAGGTTGCTTCCGGTGTTGGACGACTGACAGTCCGAGGGAGAGATTCTGGTGGCTGAGGTGCACAGCAAACTGCTGACATGCCGGCAGAGCCATATGATGTCATTTCTGTGGGACTTAGGAAAAACGACTACACAAAATTCTTATTCTGAATTAAAGTAATAAATATTCTGCAAATATGGAGGGGGCATGGTATGACAGACACCCTGCATTTGAGGAAAGACAAACAGCAAAGAAAGTCTATTACTACACTGGGTCATGAAGCTAGAAATACCAAAAAACTCCAGGAAGACATTTTATAACCAAAATGCATGTTTCTTCTATGACATAAAAAAAAGTTCAACAGAATTTTCTCTATGCTGACTTGAAAAAAGTCCATGACAAACTAGTCCACATAGTTAATCACTGTAATATTTTTATGTATTTCTATTACTTAATAGATACAATTTAGTCATGGAAAGATAGTGGCAAGTTACTTTTCAAAAGCATTTAACAAGTGTATTTTGCGCACTCAAGTACACATATTCCAGACAGGAAATTTAGATTTCTGTGATCATGGAAGAAGTGGGTTATTAATGTGTTTTTCTTTTTCACAAGCTCTTCCCTGAAATAGAATTCAAAGCTCATGCTGCGACTCGCAATATTGTTCCCTGCAAGAAACAATTTTGTTCTGCCTCAGAGGCAATACGCTTTTATGCTTAATTTTGCCCTGGGTATCCACAATGCTTGTTTATTGCTTTAAAATGCCTTTTAAGGAAATTGATTTCCATGAATCATCAATAAATCCTACTTCTAGGATCTAATTCTTTCACTTATGAACTGAGGAAAAAATTTACATTTTCTTGCTCTATCATATGTTTATTAATTGTGATTAAGCAGTAGAATTTAATCGCATGTGTGGAGATACACAAATACATCTTTTCCTATTTCCAGCATTCTTTAATTACATGCCTTTATTTAAAGTTTCATCACTAGCTTCAGATCAGTTTAAAACTAAGAATAGTGAAATAATTTACATTTACAGTGCACTAAATTTATATGAGGGAATTTAATCTTTTGAACAGATACAGAATCAAATAAAGCTTGATTCCAAAGATTGAGAAAAGGTTTATTCCGGTGGTTGGCGTAACAAGCAGAGAGTAAGGCAATTATTAACCATAATTAATGGTCGAAGTTGTTGACATATGAAGTCAAAACCATAGGTCATTATGGAAAAATGAATTTCTATTTTGGAACAAAATACATAAAGCATCAAAGTTTATGGTTTTCAGATAAAATAAATTGAGCACTGGGTCAGAGAGAAGAGAGAGAGAGAGAGAGAGTAGCATGCAAGGTGTTTGCCTTGAACAGTTGAACAGATTCTATTCTGGAACACCATATGGTCCTTGTACCCTGCTAGGGGTGATCCCTGAGCAGAGCCAGAAGCTCTAAGCACCACCAGATGTTGTTCAGAAACAAACAAGACATCCAAGAGAAATCTAAGAGTAGAGCTACCCCTTGAAATATCCACCATGGGGGCCGGAGCGATAGCCCATTGGGTAGGGTATTTGCCTTGCATGCGGCTGACCTGTGTTCGATCCCCGACATCCCATATGATCCCCTGAGCACCGCCAGGAGTAATTCCTGAGCAAAGATCCAGGAGTAATCCCTGAGCATCGCCAGGTGTGACCCGAAAAGAAAAAAAATCCACCATGTGTACTGATTAACTCTCTTATCCCTGCCTCTACTTCTCATTGCTCTTCCTTAGCAGAAAGATATGTTTCTTCTTAAGGGCCTTATCTTAAGGGTTTTGGCCTTATAGAGCTTTACAAAAAATTTTACAGTTCAGGGGATGTCCACTGTTTAGCTCAAAGTGCTGGCACTCTTGTTAAACAGAAGAGTCCTGACTTCAATCTCAGTACTCTAAGGTCACCCACGATTGCAGGAACAACTTGCAAGAATTAAATGGGGCCCAGGCCCTGACCATCACTAGATGGGTCTGAAAACAACACAACAACAACAATAATCACAGTCTAACAGTGGTCTGCACCAAAGAGCAGAGGTAGGAAAAGCATGTAATCGTTTCTCGTAGGCCTGCGGGTACAGTAATTTTGTACATGGATGCCATAACATTTTAACACTATTCTAACATTAAATTGAAACAGATACAATTTCCAGCAGGGGCTGAGAGTGATGTCAAAGATTGGAGTCCAGGGTTTGATGGGAGTGCGGGGTTCGATGTCCAGCACCACATGGTCCTCTGATATGCTCGCTGTCAGATATGACCCAAAGTCCACCCCAGAAGTGTTTTTAGACATATGCCTCACCTGTACTATCACAACTTTATGCATTCTAAGTTTCATTCCCTGTGACTAATTTCTGTAGTGTGTTTCATATTTATTTTTATTATTTATTTCTGCTTTTATCCTCTTGAAAAGAAGGAATGCATAAATATGGGATACTTTTCTGTTTTTTTCATAACTAAGTTCTAAGCACTGGAAATAAATGGTATCAAACATAAAGGAAGGGTTGATAAATATTTTGTGCACTCGTTCTGTCTTAAATTCTATCCATTTTCACAGATCATTAGCCCACACTGAAGATTTAGCTTGGCTAGTAAAGAAGAGTAGGTAACAAAAATACCCTGGCAGGCATTTTTGGAAAGTGAGAAATATTTTTTAATAAGGGATAGTATAAATGTCTACTGCATAAAAATTTGTATAGTATAAAATGTATACAATATTATAATGAAAATATTCTATTAACAACTATATAACTTTTTGTAACTTGTTCTTAAGATCATGGAAGTTGAGTAGTACATTATCAAGTCAATAATAAATACCAAGATCAAACCACATATTGCTTAAATTCTACAGAGATTTAAAAGCTGAAAATCCAGAGAGAATTCCCTAGAGCAGTAATATTAGAGAGCATTTCTGAGCTAAAGCAGAGCACAAAGGATATGGGTCAGGAAAAATGATGATTTTATTATATTTTGTTTTATCTGGGGGTCACATCCAGCCATACTCAGGGTTTCCTCTAGGCTTAGCACTCAGGAATTATACTTGGCACTGCACATGGGATGCCAGAAATCAAACCTGGATCAGGTGCCCTCTGGCCATATAATATTAGCTTTTGTGTGTTGCTTTTGTTTTACCAAGACATATTTCCTAAAATTGGTTTGGCTAAATTATACAAGAGAATGCAAGGCATCAAAGCGGGGGGGGGGGGTAACTACACTCTCTCTAGATTGTAGTACTAAGGACAAGGCAGGAAATAAATGAGGTGGCTGTAAAAAGAAAGGGAGAAAAGAAGGGGTCAGGGTAAGGTGCATCAGGCAACTTGGTGATATAAAGGTGTAGTATATGTCTATATGTAAACCAACAATCAACAAAGCTGAGAGCCCAAGGTATCAATTTCAATCTGCAACTTAGCAAAGTGCCTGTAGGCAGGCAGGCTGGAGGGTGAGGGCTGAACTGGGGACACTCAGGAAGAGAAGCAGGTATTGGCGGTTGGATTGGTGCTGGAAAATGGTATGCCTGAAACTCAACCATGAAAAACTTTGTAACTCAGACTGCCTAAAAAATGTATAATTAAATTGTAAATAATGTACACTAATGAAGTTTTCATTTCACAAAGAATATATTAATTTTCTTTTATCACCTAGAATTATTTTTCTGCATTTCATTAAATACACTTGACTTAAAGAGCCACAAACATGAAAATATAAAGCATGTATTATGGATTTCAAAGACAATTTCCAATGTGAGGGGTGAAATAAGAAGAAACTGGTGACATTGTGTGAAGTCAATCTCCAAAATGGTAGACAGGAACGTAGCTCATCTTCTCTTCTTGACACACAAGTTGACAATAAGAGCAAATAGGAACATTTTTATTTAATGCGCAATTTATATTTAAAAACAGAAAGTTATTCTGTGAATATTAGATAATTTTTTGATGAAGGACTCTCAGGTTAAGACAATTCAACAGTAATAGTATAATTTTTGTTTATTGAACGTAACTGTGGTGATTAGATACTGTAATTTTATGAAGACGAATTTTGTAGCTATTCGTGACAAAAGATTTGAGGTAGAAAGAACAGTAAACCTGATTTTAGAGAATTATGAAACTTGATGAAACGGAAGCTGGCTGGCTAGTCAGACAAGTACCAAATCAAAGGACACAAAGGAAAGGAAAAGTGAAGAATAAATTTGACTAAATTATCACTTCTGGATGGGACAAGGAAAACTAGTACTTACAGGTAACTTCAATTTTCAGAAACTCATTAAAATATAGCACACCAAGTTTTCTGCTGGTATCACTGTATCACTGTCTTCCCGTTCATCATCGATTTGCTCGAGCGGGCACCAGTAACATCTCCATATGTCCTGTCTCATGCTAGTAGAGCCCAACGGCACCTGCTTTCTCCAGGAACATAAAGAGCCTCAAACCATTCCATCAGGTCATGGGAATGAGGTATAAAATTGTTACTGGTATTTGGCATATCAAATACGACACGGGTAGCTTGCCAGGCTCTGCTTAAAGTTAGGCAAAAAACAGGTTTTTCTTGTTCTTCTGTCTGACATGTCATGGGCTAGTCTGGAAGGCGGCATTAGCAACTAAAAACTAGAAAAATTAAAATGAGAAAGTACAGAAACCATCTTGCAAGACAGACACTATGTTTTGCTCTCATAGACTTCCCAGGGAGTGGTTGGAGGAACTAAAGTACCTGGCTTCTGGGCGTGAGGCCCTGGCTCAGCATCCCTGAATATGTGCTAAAAGCCCCTCTGAGAGTGGCCCTGGTACTTCTCCAGGATCAATAGTTCCACAGTTGCTTCCATACTCCAATATATTTTAATGCAAAGTGGCTTTCAAATAGTTGTACCTTTAGTCTAGTGGTCTGTAAACTTCTCCGTGAGGTAGGAATAGCCTCCCAGTGGTACCTAGGAAGTTGGGGGGTCCCGCTTGCCATAGCCAGGCTGTGGTACTGCAGAGCCTCACATTGTGAGGATGCCCAGGCTATCCTGAAAGCTGAGGAAGTCTCCAGAACCACACCCAGGGCTGCTCAGGAGCCTTCAGAGCCATGTCAGGTGAATCAGTCTGGCACATGCTGTTGGCGTGTGATCTAAGCATTATACTCTCTCCTAGCCCCTATATACTGGTGTTTGTTAAACCTCTGAAAGAGAATGCATATACCCTCTCATTATTTTTGTTCGTTATGTTTTTACATTATTGATCAAACTATAGAAAAAATATTTAGAGACAAATGTCCAAAGAAAAGTGTCAGTAACAGTTTAGTGTACTTACTGTTTTCCAGCGAACTGAAAGTAAGACCTCAAGTCAATTGCTTTTCTCCGTGCCCTTTCCTCAGCAGTAAACTTCCTTCTCAATTAGTGCTGATTAAAAAAATGTCCTAGGGAGCAGATGTCATGGTTTCATCCCCTACAGCTTCCTATCCTTATGTGGAAATTTGCTTTCTGGTAAGTTAGATATGTATATAAGATGTCAGTTGTAAAGATGTCACTGATTCATTTCAATTCTCTGTGTCTATTTTATTTTGAGTATAAAACTTGCCGATACATTCCAGATCAGAAATAACATGGTTGTAACTGATTTCCTTTAAAAAAATGGCTTATAAATACAGTTCAGAAGTGTTTGAAACCATTGCATAAGCAAAAAATAAGGTAAGTCACCTACCATGTTTAAGACGAAAATGTTTAGGTAATGTGAAAGATACTGCATGATTTCACTGTGACAACTAACGTCTACCATCAAGGTACAGGGTAAGTTTTCTCTACAAAAAGACTTAGTCTTCGAGGAGCCTCTACCTAAATCTCTCTTCTGTAAGAAATATGGATTCCCAATTCCTTTTGATATTAAATTCAAGTTCCTCACATTATCAAGTCACAAATCAATTTTTATAGATTTTATTTTTTTTTGATATTGGGGTCACATACAGTGATGCTCAGAGGTTATTCCTGTTCCTGTACTGAATAATTACTCCTGACAATGCTCAGGGACCGATCATATAGGAGGTCCGAATTGTGCAAGGCAAAGGTCCCACCTGCTGTAGTAGCACTTTGGTCCCATTAATTTTAAATAAACTGTAATGCACAGTTTTTTTAATGTTTTTATATCATATCCTTTCTGATTGAAAACGGAATTACAACACTATACAAGGTAAACATGTATATCATGAAAATGAACATTATTCCACCAAGTTAATCATCAAAGGCCCAATATGATCTCTCCCAATATAACTTTCCTCTTTATTGCCAGCTTCCCATCCCTCATTGATATCTTGAAAACTATATGTTTATTTTTAATTTATTTATCTCATGTGTGTGTCTGCTTTTTCTGTACACTCATAAGAGGAGAGCCTGTTTTGTCTTTCTCTTGACTTATTTTCATAAGCATGATACCCTCAAGCCCATCCACTATTGTTGCAAATGGAAGCATTTAATCTAATTTTTTATGGGTAGCAAGGTGTTGTGTACATATATCATATCTTCTAATCCAGAAGTTAGTCAGTGAATACATACATTGTTTGCATTGTGTGCATTGTAAACACATTTAAAAAAAAACAAAGATGCATGAACTGCACAGACCTCTCATTGCTATTTTTGCATTTTTGGTATATATCCAGAAGTATAAAATCACAACTGTCAATTCTGATAAATTACCATGCTATGTTTTATAAAGGTTGGACCGATTTGCACTCCATCCAACACTGTCTGAGGGCCCTGTCCCACCTGTCCTCTCCAGCACTTGTATCTTGCTTTTGACCACTAACCAATCTCACAGATGTGATATGATGTGATAAGTTAGTGATATTTGAATTTGTCTTTTCCTAATAGTACATATCTGAACATCTTTAATGAGATGGCATACATCTGTTGAATTACCTGAAGTGTTCTCTGATTAAAAGTATGATCACAGCATTTGGCTCATTGGGACTGTTGTAGCTCAGTGAACACAAAGCCCTCCAGGTTTACCCATACAGTAAGACACAGAACATGCAACAGGTTACTTCAAAGATTAAATCAAATTCCATGTCATAAATTATATATGTGTATATATATATATGCATCATTTTACATTTGTGTGAAGCAACATAGATTTTTGAAGAAAATTTAATAGATGTGAGGGAAGTGAAAGGAAATGCATGTTCAATGAGAATAAGGGCTTCTACAGAGAGGCAAGCAAGCAAAGAGACAAGTCAAATGGGTAACACAGACTTGAGGAGCAAATCTACATTGATAAGAGACAGAGATATATATGTTTAAGAGAGCATATATATGTTTGAGAGAGCCCAAAAGATTTTATTATATTTTTTTTTCTTTGGGATTTTTTGTTTTTTGTTTTTGCCTCACTCAGAAGGGCTCAGGGATTACTCCTGGATCTACACTCAAGGATAACTCCTGACAGGCTGATATGGACCATCTGGGCTCACTTGTCACTTGTCTTTCAATTGTTCATCGATTTGTATGAGCAGGCACCAGTAATATCTCATTCATCCCTGTTGCATGATAGTGTAGCCCAAGGGCATCTGCTCACTCTAGGAACACAAAGAGCCTCAAACCATGGTACAGGTCATGGGAATGAAGTCTGTAAGTGTTTCTGCTTTTAGCAAGTGACATGGGTAGCTTGCCAGGCTCTGCTGTGTGGGCAGGATACTCTAAGTAGTAGGTAGACTCTTAGCTCTTGCATTTACTGTTGTACAACAATGGGAAGAGCTGGTAGCAGCTCTATCCCATATATCTGTGTCTGGTTCATGGCCTATATATAGCCTTGGAGAAATTTGTGGGCAGGTCCACTGGGTCTCCCAGACTGGACCAAGGTGGGGTAAAGGGACCCCATCTCCATCTCCATGGAAGCCCAGTGACTTTAGCTGCTGTGACCTGCATACCAGGGCTTGAAACTGGCTTCTCTATAGGGTGGGAATCTGATGAGCCAGGTTGAGATTGACTTCTCTCTTGGGTAGAGCTTTGACGAGCTGTAGAATCTGGACATTGAAAATGGCTGCCATCTTCATGCAGGGGTTCCACTGGCTTCTTCTGAGGCTTTATTGGGGTGGTGGGCAAGGGCCAGAGCCTACTCTCCCTCCTGGATGTCTCATGATCAGCCAAGCACAGGGAGAGCCAGTAGAAGCTTTGTCCGTTATGTCCGTGTCTCTTATTTATATCAGCCCAGGAGCAGTTCATGGACGGGTCCATCAGACTTTCAGACAGGCCAGAGGTCGGGTAAAGTTACCCCAGCTCCAACTCCACAGAAGCCCGGTGACTTGGTACCATATAGGGTAAAAAGCATCATACTTCAGTCAGTCACTTACAAGCAAATTCCCTACTCACTGTACAATGGCTCCAGTCACTCACTATATTTTCCTAACCCTTTGTTCATCAGTGGGTATTATAGTTGTGTAAACATCCTTTTCACTAAGAATGATTCCTATCAGATTACTAGGAATCTTGTGAGAATACAGTAGCTCTACAAGATCTTTTTTTTTTCAAATCTTCTGACCACCCATAAATCAGATTTCTGGACCTAATGATAGTCATCTTTTTCATTTTTTTTTTTGCTTTTGGGGGTCACACCCGGCAATGCTCAGGGGTTTCTCCTGGCTCTGAACTCAGGAATTACTCCTGGCGGTGCTCAGGGGGACCATATGGGATGCCGGGAATCGAACCCAGGCCGACACAGGCCAGCTGCGTGCAAGGCAAATGCCCTACCCGCTGAGCTATCGCCTCCAGCCCCATCTTTTTCATTTTTTAAGGAACATCATATAGAATTTCAATTGTCTCCATCCCCTCTAATATTTTTATGATAGTTATTCTAACACTTATGAAGCAATATTTAATTGTAGTGCGTGAATTCAATTTTCCTGTCTAGTGATGTTGAATATATTTTCATCTATCTATTGACTATGTTTGTGCCTCCCTAAAAGTCCATTAGCTATTTCAAAGCAAGTTGGAGAATCAAATAAACCTAGAGACAATATACATTTTGACTTTGTACTATAAAGCTATAATAATAACAATATAATACTTGCATAACAACAGACAGAAAGCAGTAGGATAAATATAATATACAGATCAAGGCTATTTATGCATTTTTCCAAGAAAGTTTCAATAAATGATTTTGAAAAACTAAATATCCACATGAGACAGATATAATGAAGGAAAGAAGGCAGGAAGGCAGGAAGATGGAAGGAAGGAAGGAAGGAAGGAAGGGCGAAGAAGGAAGGAAGGAAGGAAGGAAGGAAGGAAGGAAGGAAGGAAGGAAGGAAGGAAGGAAGGAAGGAAGGAAGGAAGGAAGGGAAGGAAGGACGGAAGGAAGGAAAGAAGGGGAAGGAAGGAAGGAAGGAAAGAAGGGGGAGGGAAGGAAGGAAGGTGGAAGGAAGGAGGGAAGGAAGGAAGGAAGGTGGAAGGAAGGAGGGAAGGAAGGGGGGAAGGAAGGAAGGAAGGATGGAAGGAAGGAAGGACCCTAACCCTACACCAAAGATTCTCAAGTGTATGGCTTACAGCCTCCTTTTCAGAGAAAAAAAAAGTACTTGAATCCTAATCAAAATGTAGATTCTTCATTCAAAATATAGTAAACATTCCCAATTGCACCCAGGAATGCAGCCATGGGTTATTCAGGAACTATTTTTATTGTTCCAGACCCTCCAGCTGTGGGATGTCCCCCATTTGGAAAGCTGTAATATAATATACACAAAATAAACAAGTATATAATAAGTGTAAATTATAATTTACACTTAGAATTAAATTATAATTCACACTTATAATTAAAGTGTGGTAAATTATTATACTTATGGTTTGCACATAGTCCTGAACCTTTAAAACTCCTAAAAGAGAATGAAAGGGGAGGAAAAGCATTATGGCTATAGTCTTTACAATGATATCTTGGAAAAAACACCAAAAACGTGATTCAAAAAATAAATTTAACTGTATCTAGTTTCTGCACAGCAACAGGAACAATCAAGAAAGTTAGAAGCTACACTATGAAGTAGGAGTCAGTATATGTAAACCAAATGTCTGATAGAGAGATAGTATTCAAAATATAATAGGAAATAAATAGCAAAACAAGCTAAAACAAAATAACAGCATCAAACTTAATATCCCATCATCAAAATAACCCCACTTTTTACCAACATTAATTTCAAAAAATTCTTATGGCTACTTTTAAAAGGCATAAACACACACACACACACACACACGCACACACAAATATCAACCGATCTTGGGGCAGGCAGTGGATGACTGGCCTGCCAATCAAAGAATTTGGAGAATATATAAACAGAAACTTCCTTACAGAAGATATGCAATTGGTCAAAACACATGAAAAACTTTTCTTCAAAGCTAATTATCATGGAGATACAAATCAAAACAACTATGAGATATGAAAGTTTTAAAATTTGCTTATAAAAGGATGGATATGGACAGTATCATGCTGAGTGAAATGTGACAGTAGGAGGATGATAAACATAGAATGATTGGACATTCATATTTTTATATTGTGCAATATAGAAAACATAATATGAGACTAATATTCAAGGACAGTAGAAAGAAGGGCCAGGAGGATTGGTCCACAATTGAAAGCCTACTTCAAGTGTTGGGAGAGAAGACAGTTGGGATGGAGATGGGACCCTATGACAAAGACAGAAATGATGGCTCTGGATAACGCCACATGCAAAAATAGGTAAGGGATCAAACTGATAACCTTTCATACCATTATTGCAAACCATAATGTACAAAAGGGAAAGGGAGGGAGGGAGGGATGTAGAGAGGGAGAGAAGAGAGAGAGAGAGAGAGAGAGAGAATGAAATTGCCTGCCATAGAGCCAGGCTGTGAGAAGGTTGGTGGGAGGGAAACTTGGACATTGGTGGTGGGAAATGTAACTGGCGAAGGGATGAATGTTAGACCACTGGACCACTGTATGTATAGTTTTGTAACTGTATCTCACAGTTATTCAATTAACCAGAAGAATTAAATATCTATAAAATTTCAATAAATAAAAGATAGCCTTCCATAAAAATTTAGATGTACATTCTCCTCCTATCAAATTGCATTAATTTTCTTAGATTATATTATTTATTATTCTTAAGGTTTTTAAGTATGATGGGATCAAAAATAAGGATAATGCAAATTATCTACACTACAACTACATACATTAATATTGATTCTAATTTAAAGCCATCTTAAATCAGTATATTCTCAAAGAAAAGTCACAGATGACATATTTTCCATCAAAAATGTTTGTGGGCAAAAAGAACTTAGTTGAAAAATTATTTAGGATCTTATTCTTCTCTTAGTCACATTACAGATGTACATTCTTATCTTGAGAATAAACTTAGAATGTCTTATCTTCTCAATTTTACAGGCACTACAATTTTGTTAACTCTTAAAAGTAATTTAAAATTGGAATGGCAACACACTTGAGACGCAAAGAAATCTCACTGATTCAATTTATTTGATAGGTTCCCCTTGAAAATTTTGCTCACCCTGTATCTTAGAAAACTAAGAAGTTTTCAATCTAACCCCAAGGCGTTGATTCTCCCTGTCAAAGGCATAAAGGGATTAGTGTCTGAATCACTCAAGTGTCAGCTTGGTGGGAAATGGCACAACGGACATTGTATGAATTTATAATGCCAGACTTGAGCAGTGAATCCTGTTCTACCTGGTGTAAAGCAAGTTATTCATGTCAACTGTCACATTAGTTCCTCTGTTTGTAACCTAACCCTCCATCCATATCACCTTGGAATGAGTATTACTAAATAAATGAGAAAATACGCATGTGCATTTACTTCTTTCATAAATTTCTATCACTACCAGAAATATACCTAGGTGTGAGAACACAATCGTCAGAGTCCACAATATCTAATCGCTCATACAGTCTAAAGGCTATAGATTTTTCCTGAGTATAGCTCTAGCTGTCTTCAGTCCTTTGTAGCATTACACCAACTAGGGTAGGGGAAGCATTTTTAACTGGATTTATTATGTCAAGTTATTCTTCAGCAAAATTTATGAAAATGCTTATTTTAAAAATAATGCCATGGAAAGATGCTTCATTATGTAAATGAACTATATACCCATTCACTTTAAAATTATATATTAAGGTATAGTGCTGAGTGAAATGACTCAGAAGAGGGAGAGGAACAGAACGATTTCTCAAAAGTGCAGGATGGAAAGAAACATAGAGAGAAAGGCTTGAGGCCAGCAGAACTGAAAGGTGCTTTAAGGAGTTGAACTTACCAAGAGTGGGGTGGGAGGTGGGGTCGGGACCTAGGCAATAGCAGATAAAGCAGACACTGTGGGGAGCATCTATCATGAAAAGTATTACAAGTCCTGGAGTCTCAAAACAAAAATATAGAACAGAAAAATAAAAATCCACTATATTCAAGCCATAATTTTCTGTGGTTTTCATTCTGCTAAATCCATACTGATTGAATCTTTTAACCTCATTTTCAACATAAAAATATTATCTGACCCAGGAATAAATTCATTTTTAGTTCTTTTATTTATCTAAACTTTTATGTGACTTTAATTTTCAAATGGTCAGTGAGTTTTCTCTTCACTAGGAATCATTCATCAAAAACAGAAAACTAACCACAACTTTGCAACACTGAAGTCAATTTTTAATACATAGAGCAAAAAGTTTTTGCAGAAGAGCAGAGGCCCCTACAATAATTTTCTACTACTGAATCATGTGTGACTTCTATTTCCTGGTCTCTAAATCGCAACAGGAAAAATAGGCTGTACTTTATTTTCCAGTGCTTCTGAAATGAACAATGACCAACATGGAAGTTTGCAATGTTATTACCACCTCTTACAAGCTATTTCACCTGTGTTCATTTTTTTTATAAAGTTGAAATATGAGTCACACAGAGACAGCCAAGTAAAATAATTAATTGAACTCTCACAAACCAAGGTTGATATTCAAATACGTCTCCGCATCTTGAGCTACTATAGTAGGGAGATGACATGAAATATTTGAGCTGATAACAGGAAGTTGTTTCTAACCTATTAGAGTACATAAATTGCTCTGACTGGTGATCAGGAAGGAAATTGCAGTTTGTTATGTTACTTTCCCAACATTTTAAATGTTAAATGGTCTCATAAACCATGCATAGGAAATGATATATTCCTTCTGAAAGATAATTCATTTGGAAGCCAATATAATTTCCTTATTTTCAAAGAAAATTGAACACCAATAGAAAACAATCAATTTTTGAAAAAAAATTACCCTTTTCTCATTAAACACATGAATAATGATTGTGGCTACTTAAACTCAGAAACCTTTTCCTTCCCAAGAAAAAAAGAGAGGTCACTATTATGAAGGGCACAGGTTATCTTGTACAAATATGACTGTCCACAACTGCACTGGGCATTCATGTGATTCCTATAAATTAACTTTAATTGCCCTGACAACACTATAAATTAATCTAGAGCTATCTCCATTTTTCAGACGATGAAACTCGTGTACAAGGTGAGCACATAACATCATTTCCTAAGCCATCTTTAAGCTAAGAGCATGTCCCCATAGAAAGGCTGGGTTGTAAACCATTAGCCCACAAGGACTGCAGCAGGGGGTAAGGCCAGGAAGAAGCCGCTGTGCATCTGGGAAGAAAATCAAAAAATCTTTGCTACAAGAAATAAAGCTCAGATTCAATCTGCCGGCCCTTCTGTAATCAGGCACTATATTCACTCAAGCAAGATTTAGTGAGGACCGACTACATGTCAGCTACTGTACTAGAAATGGAGGCAACAGAGACGAAGAAATATGGTTTCTGCCCTGGAGGAGTCTTTGGAGCAGTTGTGAAGATCAGAGTACACAAATAATTACAACAATGAAATGAAGTACTGGTGTAGAAGAATCTCCAGATTCCTCTAGGGGCAGAGAAAATGTGGGAATTTTATCTTCCAACAGGCACTTTTCCTCAGATCTTAATCCTTTAGTTCTCTATTTTCCCCCATTAGCCTTTAACTCTTCATCATATATCTTATCTGTCTCAGAAAAGTCCATTTCCTCTTTCACACATAGATTGTACTTTCACATACAGTATAGCTGAAAAACACAACACAGTGCCCTATACACATATGTGTATGCACACACACACACAAACACACATATACATACTAAAACAAACATCAGGAAAACATTGTTATGTATGCATCAAGTACTTAGATAAAATAAGTTTACATCATATTTTCTTCATATGCACCTATATAGAGATTTCTTTTGTGTATACAACCAAAAGGAAAACTTTTATGTTTTTAGATATAATCAACTTAATTTGAACAAATTTAAAGAAATTCAGTATTGGTTGCACCTATTAGCCTTTACAGCTTTTAATAAACTGATCAATTTGGCTACTCCTATTGGCCCAGATGTCAACAATTTCCAAATCCTCACTTCACTCTCAAAACACAGCTTTGTAATACTCCCTAATTTTGCCAAACTCATTGTCTCCAATTGATGGTTAATATGTTTGTGTCCTGGAATCTAATATAGATTTTCTTTGTGAATTTTTGTTATATAATATTTTGAGATTCATTATTCTGCCCAATCAAAAAAGAATATTCCTATCCCAATAGCTTAAAGCTGGCCTGATAGAAGAGCAGGTAGGGCATCTGTCTCGCATGTGAAGTACCAGGTATAGCCCCTAGTACTTGATATAACCCCTGAGCTTCGGAGTGAACCTGAGCACTGGCAAAAAGTTCTGAAGGCAATCAATTATGGCCCCTAAACAAAACAAAAAGTTCATAAATAACTTTCACAATCTATAATATGTCAAACTTATATATGTAAGATTTCACTGCACAGAAAAAATAATTTTATGTAACAAATTACAATGAATATTTTTACCTGAAGATGACGCTATATTTTTTTATTTTGTTTATTTATTTATTTATTTTGTATTTTTGGGGTCATACTAAGAGATGCTCAGGAGTAATTCCTCACTCAGGAATTACTCCTGGCAGTACTCAAGGGACCATATTAGATGCGGAGTGTCGGGAACGCCGCGGGGTCCCCGACAGTGTCAGGGCTGAAGTTTTCTTCTACCTCCAAGGACGCGGGAGAACAGATGAAAACTCACGAGTCCAGTGCAGTTCCAAAAGGCTTTTAATAGTACGAAAGCTCTCCCACAGCACTCCAATATAATGTACAAACAACTCTGCTCTGGTCCAAACTTAGACCAAACAAGAGAACCTAACCAAAAGAGAGAGGATCTCACCCGAGCTGAGTCTTACCTAGAAGAAGGAGCAAAAGGCCAAAGAGCAAAAAGCCAAAAGCCAAAAGCCGCAAGGCTGAGGGAGCCAAAAGCTGAAAGCTAAAGGCCCAAAAGGCAAAAGGTAAAAAGGTGAAAAGTTGAAGGGGCCTCAAGTCAGCCCCTTATATACACCAAAGTAATCCAACCGGGAGGGGCATGTCAATAAAGAACTCTAAACAGAGCACAGTGCCACACCCTATTGCAGGTATAAACAAAGGTTTATACCTTATAATCCCGAGATTATCTCTTATGTAAAACACTGGAGAGAGAGGGGGGGGGCTGATATAAAGTGATACATCTTAACTTCATGAGCTTCATGTAATCTAGATGGTACCCACAAGGTCCTTCTTATTATTATCTGCACCAGGGTGATTCTGAGTATCTTGTGCTCATGTACTGAAAGGGCCACACTTGCCTGCTTAGAGCAAACTAGTATGATCCTTCCTATAGTCTTCCTATAGTCTCAGCGTAGCCAGGGTGGTAATCTCCTGGTAAATTCTAACTGTCCCACGTTGGGTGCAGTGGGTATAAAGAGGAGCTGTGCCCAATCTAGAAAACATAGAAGTCTTAGTAGATGTCTAAGTTAGAAGTTATTCAATCAAGGTGACTTCTGTAACTGCCACACCCTCTAGCAGTGTTTACATAGAAGAGAGCTCTCATAAGAATGAACCTTGATTTAAGTAGATTAAGCTGGGAGTGAGCAAAACAACAAAACTCCCAGGATAGCTAAACCTGTCCTCCAACAACTCTCCCTTTTTGTTTACAAAAATATAAAAATACAAGCATTCTAAATAATACATACAGAGGAGTGACACAGAAAAAGGAACAATTCCAATTACAAGGCAATATCATATGTTGTCCAAATGTCCGAATTCATTTGAGTAAAGTTCATAGTAAAATGTCTCTGGCTGTTTGGTCATAACTGACTACAGCCTGTATTGTCCTAAATTAGTGAGAGTCAATTTCCCATGAAGTCACGTCTCTGGAACAAGGTCCAAAGAACTGAAGAACTGATTCTGGAACAGCTGCATTGGTGAAGACAGGAATGAGTCTCGGAAGAGCAATCATCAGGAGTTCGATGTATTATCGGAACACTGGATCAGGTTTCAGGAGCACTGAAACAAACTTCTCAAGCACTGGAATAGGTCTCTGGAACAGCGGTACAGGTATTTCGCAAGGCATCTTCAGCAAGGGAACACTTGCACCGGTAACCATACCTATAACTTAATTTTAGGTGCGACAAAAACACTTTTCGAGATTAATCACAAATAGAGATTTTAGGACTTTGAAAGGAATCCAAGAACTTGGAAACCCACCTTGTAAAAGGAAACATTAGGGAAAAACTTTTTTTGCAAATTATTAATTTTTGTAGTGAACACTGTTTTAGGAATCTCGAGTATTGAGCATTGTAGCACAAGTTTACTGCATTAACCATCTTAGCCTGTGAACAGAATCATTAGAAAAACTTTTTTTCATTGATTTGGCAAACTTTTTTATAATGAGCACTGTGATCAGAGTCCAAAGCCTCGAACATCATATAGGAATCCGCAGCAGCCAAGTTTCTTTTTCTGTAAATCTCTGAACAAAAGCATTAAAAACTTTTTATTAGTTTTTAGTAGATTTTGATATTGAGCTCTATACTTGGAGTTCACCTTTTTTTCTCCTTTTTATTTTTTTTAGTTTTTTTTTAACCTGTAAACAGAACATTAGAAAACTCATTAAGTTTTAAACCTTTACACTGAATATCATACATGGGAATCCACTTCATTTCTCCTCAAAACATTAGAAAACTTCTTCGTCATTTCTATACCTTAGAAAATTCTTACAAAATACCTTCTCCTTGAGGATTATTCACGTGCTCTCACCTTTAAACACTCTCCCTGCTGTACTATCATTCTGGTCCACTGAAGATGATTCTTTAAAAGCTTTAGAAATCCCTTTCTCAACTTTAGAAAATACAGTGGAAGATAGAAGGTATATACTTATCTATTTATGAATATATTTATATATAGTATATATATAGTTATATATATACATATATATTTGTCAATATCCTGCCCCTCGATGTGTTGGAGGTATGGCTGCAGTGACTGGATGAATTGGCAGGTGGCAGACAGGAGACAGGCTTGTCTATACCCAGGGCTCTGCCCCATGGGCCCTGGATGGTTGATGGTCTTACATAGAAAAGACGGGGCCCGTGGGATGAACCCAGAGCCATGGTAGAGACTGGCATCCTACCCGTGGTGTATTTGATATGCCAAAAACAGTAATGGACTTTATTCCCAATGAATGGAGACATTACTGGTGCCCACTCAAGCAAATCAATAAAAAATGGGAAGACAAGTGATACAAGTGATTTATCAATAAATTAATATATTAGAGGAACAATAATGCTTGTCCTATAATATTTTCCCTAGATGATCCACTGGTAATGGTTTTCCAAATATAAGAAAACAAACATTTATGACTATAAATAAAAAGATTGTCCATTATTTTGTGATTTTCCACACTATGAAGCAAGGCTCTAGCCAGAGCTGGACATATCCAAGGAAATCCAATTCTGATACCCTATATAAGGACACCATCAAAATCCACAGGTTAAAGGATTCATATTACAAGATTAGACTAAGGTGGTAGTTGGAAAATGAAGTTATTTGTTCTCCTGTCTCAGTCTATCGATCAGAGTTTCCAGCGATATCTTCCTCAGGTTCAATTAATTTTCCAAGAGCACTTCACAGATTTTGTGAAAACATTTTACCTACCAGACTAACAGTTAATTATAAAAGGATTTAAATAGGAATCAGCTGGGTGAAACATATTCCAAGTTACTTGAATACTGTGGCGAGTTCCTTACTTTTTCAAGTGCCTCTGGATGAAACATAAATAATTTAACCATATATCTGGGCACCCTGTGATACAGCCAGGTTGATATCTAACACACATAAACATAATCATTCATTAACTTATTGACTTTAACTTCAATATTTAATCTTTAATATGAATGTAAGCAAAAAATTACATGGTTTTAGGTGGAACAGAAGGAAACAGACCTCACCACTTGTACAGCAATACAAATGCTGGAAGATTTGTGGTTTATGACTTTAAGCAGGGCTTAATCTTTAAGCTCAGGTTTTCTTTGAAACCCCATCTCACATGCTTGAATTACTTTATTTGCTTATCCCTACTCTGGAGAAGCCTGTCTTCATTCTTAGCTTCACAGTTTCCTTCTTTCTCTCATTTCACATCTTTCTAAGTGAGTTCAATGAAAAACTACTTGTTCCACTGGGGAAAAAATTCCAATCTTTAAGCAATCATTATCAAACTAAAAGGGAAAATGAAAGATGTTTCACAGTGTCCATGTTGAGAATGAAGCCTTTAGAGCAAAAGCCTATGAAAAGAACTATTTATTTATTTATTCATTCATTCATTCGTTTGTTTGTTTGTTTGTTTGTTTTTCGCTTTTTTGGGTCACACCCAGCAGTGCTCAGGGTTACTCTTGGCTTTTCATTCAGGAATTACTCCTGGCAGTGCTCAGGGGACCATATGGGATTCCGAGGATCAACCCATTTGCCTTGCAGGTGGACCACTTGCAAGGCAAATGCCCTACCCACTGTGCTATCGCTCCAGCTCCTAAAAAGGAACTATTTAAAATAAGCAAAATAGCAAAAACAATGCCATGATGGAGAGACAATCTTATTTTTAAGTATCAGCATTTTCTTTTCTTTGAGATGTTCATTTTTAACAAAGAATAGACTCATCTGACAGAGCTGGAAGACAAAGGAAGCAAAATAAACATGAGCAAGTGCAAACTTTAAAGACACTGAACAATAGTTGTTTGCTTTTTGTTTTTTGGGTTCATACTCAGTGATGCTCAGGGCTGACTCCTGGCTCTGTGCTCTGGAAAAACTCCTGGCTGTCTCCAGTGACCATGTGGGGACTTTGGGATCAAATCCAGGCTGGCTACATAGAAGATAAGCACCTTATCATCTGGACTGTGCTTCCCAACCCAAACACTGGGCAAGAATTATATTTACAATACTATATACCTGTTATGAATCCTCAAAGAGCCACAATAATTTAGATATAAGTAAATAAAGGGGGATTTTCAAATTGTTTATTCAGCAAAAGCATAATATCAATAACAAAATAAACTATACATATAGTTATTATCTTTCTAAATAAAATTTTTAATTTAGGCAGTGTGATTTACAAAATGTGTCTATGTAAGTGTTTCAGGCAAACAACGTTCTAACACAAATCCACTGCAGGTGTCAACTTCCATCTGCCAATGTCCTAGGTTTAGGAGTTATATTTTTTTAGAAAGAACCAAATTCAAACTTGCAGCAAAAAATAAACAAATAAATAAATAATTAAGAATAAAAATAAATTATCCAGAAAGCGTGAGCATATTTTAAAGTGTTATGGTCAAGCGCCAAGAAAGAATTAAGTAATCTGGAAGATAGGTCAAATTGGCATTGCTGATTCTGAAAGACAGAAAGGAGAAATAATGAAAAATAAAAAAAGAATGACTCTTAGAAGCCTCTGGGGAGCTTTAAGTATATCAGCATATGTCTAAGAAAATTTCACAAATAAGATGAGAGCAAAAAAACACAAAATATTCTAGTAAACCCTGGTTGTCAGATCTACCTAAATTTGAGGGAAAATGTTATTCTGTATATCTGGGGGTTGGAGAATTCTATGTAAGAGAAGCCAAAACATCAAGTCACATTAATAATCAATTGTTTACAAAAAAGAAGGACAGAAATCTGAGAGCAGTAAGAAAGAAACCCTCACCAAAGAGGTCTGAAGAAGATTCACAATACGCCTGCATTACTCCTGGAACAGAACAAGCAATACACCCTGAGTAACACCAGATGTGTCCACAAAAGCTCAAAATAAATAAAATGTAGTGCTTATATCCATATAATTTTTGAAAAATAACAAGATGCTTCTTAAACACTAAGGGACAAGAAGCACAATGGTGACAGTCAAATTACTAGGTGGTGGGAAGGTGTTTGCCTCGCACGCAGCTGACCAGGTTCCATTCCCAGAAATGCACATGGTCCCTGAGCCCCTCCAGCAGAGTTCCTGAGCAGAGACAGGAGTGAGCCTGAACACAGCCAAGTATGCCCTATACCTAGCACAAGTATCCTTCAAAAGCACAGAAGAGATCAGGAAACCCAAGGTAAACACAACAGAAAGGCAAAAGAGAAAGATCCAACAAACCCACCCAACTTGATAAACAGATTAGTTTTCTTATATTTAATCATGGTATCACCCCTTTCTGCCAAGATTTCCACTAAATCATAAGGAAAATCTGGGGCATCTACAAAGAGAGATATTACAAATAAAAATGAAAAGAACTTAACCACTTATGGCTAAAACACCCAGAATATATACATATATATAATTTTTGAAGAATAACAAGATGCTTCCTAAACACTAAGGGACAAGAAGCACAATGGAGACAGTCAAAGTGCTGGGTGGTGGGAAGGCGTTTGCCTATATATGCAGATTCATAGATTAGCTGTCTGCTCCCTGAGTTCCAATGTACACGCTAAGAAATAGACACTTTAATAAAGTCAGCAGTTCTCAGTTTTTTCCCTTTCTAGTAAGATACATTATGCCTGGAGCACCAACTGGTGTGAGTTAGCCATCAGGGTAAGACCAGCAGCACTCTGAGCGCTCTCTGGCACATGCTATAAGTGACTTTAAGGAGGCCATACTGTCTTAGTGAGGGCAGACTTAGGGAAACTGAACAGTTAGAGAAAAGCGAAAAGTAAAATTCTAGTAATCAGAACTAACAAGTCTATCGATGTGAATACTTCACCCCAAGTTGTGAACCTTAAAGAATCTTCCTAGAAATCATTGCTTCAGAGGAGCTGTCATTAAGGTCAGGTTGTTACACATTGTTGCTTCATATAAAGGATATTTTACTTTAAATTTTTAAATAAAGAATATTTTGCTTTAAATATTCTTTATATTTAAATAAAATATAAATTTACTTAATAAAGTAAATTTACTTTATATTTACTTTATATGAGGCAATAATGTGTAAGGAGATCATGAATATGTGTAAATATATCAATAACAAACATAATTTGGAATACAACATATAAACATAACTTGAAAAATATACTAAATGCTTTATACCCCCCCTGCTACCATTTCACATTTTTATGACTGACGCCATATCTTTTATCTGTTATAAACTCATAACTTCATTGAACTTATTACTTGTAATTTTTTGCTTGCAACGCTTACAGACGGGAATCAGTGCTAATTCTTAGTTCTGAATACCTGTGTAATGTTTTTCTTCTGGTTATGTTCACTCTTTTATATCTTAATTTCCTACAATTTCACTAACTTCCCTCAGTGTTCTTTGTGATATTTCAGCTACCTGTGATTTGCCACACTTCTGAAATCTTAATGTGATTTTCATCGTTTAAAAACTTTGTAGCATTTATAAACTATTTCCCTGCCCCAGTCGTTTACTTGTTACTGTCCAAATCTGATTTCTGAAAAGGTTTTTTTCCTCTATTTTAAATTTATTTTAATTATCATGCCAAGATTCAGTGTAAAATTTCCCCTGCCATGTTCAACCCATTTCTATGGTAGTAAATTTTGAAATTTTCAGTTCATTCGCTTAACTTCTACTGACATTGATATGTTAATATACTGATGGTTCCAAAGTAACAGGTTTCCATTCAATTTTGCTGCAATTTACAACAAAAACTCTAAATTTGCATTTGCTCCGTTTAGTCTTGGCAATTGCAAGTTTGGTTTCTATCCATTGTATTTTTAGTCCATGGGAATAAAAACTAACACCTATTATGCATCACACTACAGGATATCTGAATTTTTGGTGTTGCAGCACGTGCGCGCGGCATGCATGCATGTGTGTGTGTGTGTGTGTGTGTGTGTGTGTGTGTGTGTGTGTGTGTGTGTGTATTTTGGTTGAAGGGGTAGGGAAGATCCCACGGCACTTAGGGGTGATTCTAGCTTTTTGCTCAGGAGCAACCCACATTGGTGCGGGGGTGGGGGTGGATTTGAGTATAGCTGGTGCCAGGGGTCAGTCCTGGGTTGCAGCGTCCCAGCTGCAAGGTAAACATCTGTCTGACATCCTGCACTCCCCATAAAGCACTATGGCAGGTATCAGGTCCCATATGCGGGCTGGACCAGCATGAAGGAGGAGGAGACCTTGCAAGAGGGCGTGTAAAAACACACATGCAAAGCACCTGTTACCTGCTTCCAGAAGAGAATCCAGAGAGTCCCTCGGAACACACGCTGAGCACCAATAGGAGCCTCCAGCAAAAGCCCAAGGCCTGGGGTGGTGGTGGGGAGGGGCAGGAGAGACCGCAGCAACAGCGCGCCCCAGCCTGAGCTCCTGCAGGAATCTCCAGGAGCCCAAAGCCTCGTTGCACATCACCTGGGCAGGGAATCTCCCTTGCCAGACCACACGCAAGGCACTGAGGCAGCAGCACATGCATCCAAGTCCGAGGATCCCAGAGCTTCTTGCGAGACTTGGACAGCCACTACCAGAGTTTACCTGTGCACGCGTTTGCCACGTGTCGCTTATTCATCTGTGTACAGACATATGTGCTGTGTCCCCTTTGTGACTATTGAGACAGGCTTCCTGAATCTAAAAGCTCGAGTTTCTACGAAAATACTTCATTTATTTTCTCGTTCTATCCAAAAGGTGGTGTTGCAATATTGTATTATTAAATTTTTAACCAAAAACAGAAAGGAAACTTTGAAGCTGATTTTCAAACCATGCAGGGTTTTACATTCCCACCGGCCCTGGGTGGAGTATAAACATGTTCTCCACATGGGCACATGCTCTCTTGTCATTTTGATCACCTGTCTTGTAGGTGGGGAGCTGTGCATTTTGTTGTGATTTTCTTTTGCTTTGCCACAGCGGCTAGAGATCAGCATCTGTGCATGTGCAGATCGGTATTTGGAGGTTTCCTTTTTTGAGACATGTCTGTACAGAGCCTTTGCACATTTTAGATGGAATATACTGTCTTTGCACTATAGAGTTCATATAAATGCATTTATTAGAAATATATATTATTTTATGACTCACAGACAGAGCTGCTACTTGCTCTCCCTGTGCCCAGCTGCTCACGAGGCGCCCAGGAGGGATGGCGGGTTCTAGCCCTGGCCCGCCACCCCAGCAGAGCCTTGCAACAAACCAGACGACCCCCCCACTCCATGAGGGCCTCCATTTTCCACATCCGGACTTCTCTCTCGTCAGAACTCCACCCAGCAGACCAGCCTCTCACAGCCCGGCTCATTGAGTTCCACCCTGCTGCAGTCTTTTTTAAATCCGGCTTAGGTATGCCAGGCCAGAGACTCACAGACATGGGGCAAAGCTGCTACTTACTCTCCCTGTGCCCAGCTGCTCACGAGGCGCTCAGGAGGGATGGTGGGTTCTAGCCCTGGCCCGCCACCCCAGCAGAGCCTTGCAACAAGCCAGACGACCCCCCCACTCCATGAGGGCCTCCATTTTCCACATCCGGACTTCTCTCTCTTCAGAACTCCACCCAGCAGACCAGCCTATCACAGCCTGGCTGGCGCGGACGCAAGCGGCCACGCAGTTCATCAATAAATGCTGGACTTAGAGATGACTACAAGAGTATGCTACCTGCACGGCAGAGCCTGGCAAGTTACCCATGTTGTATTTCATATGCCAAATACCAGTAACAATTATAGAACTCATTCCGGAATGGGTTGAGACTCTTTATGTTCCTGGAGCAAGCAGATGCCTTTGGGCTCTACTAGCATGAGACAGGACATATGGAGATGTTACTGGGGCCTGCTCGAGCAAATCAGTGATGAACGGGAAGACAGTGATACATTGATATTATTTTATTATATTATATGCAGGTTATAAGTAAACTTTATATTGCTTGATTTTGTGAATTTCCAATTTAAGTTCCTTAACAGAAATAAATTGGCACTGGAGTGATAGCACAGCTAGTAGGGCATTTGCCTTGCACATGGCCTACCCAGGTTGGATTCGCCGGCATCCCATATGGTCTCCCGAGAACCATCAGGAGTAAATCCTGAGTGTAGATCCAGGAGTAACCCCAAAAAAGAAAGAAGGAAAGAAAGGAAGGAAGGAAGGAAGGAAGGAAGGAAGGAAGGAAGGAAGGAAGGAAGGAAGGAAGGAAGGAAGGAAGGAAGGAAGGAAGGAAGGAAGGAAGGAAGGAAGGAAGGAAGGAAGGAAGGAAGGAAGGAAGGAAGGAAGGAAGGAAGGAAGGAAGGAAGGAAGGAAGGAAGGAAGGAAGGAAGGAAGGAAGGAAGGGAAAGGAAGAAAGAAAGAAAGAAAGAAAGAAAGAAAGAAAGAAAGAAAGAAAGGAAGAAAGGAAGGAAAGGAAGGAAGGAAGGAAGGAAGGAAGGAAGGAAGGAAGGAAGGAAGGAAGGAAGGAAGGAAAGGAAGAAAGGAAAGAAAAGAGAGAGAAAGAGAGAGAGAAAGAGAGAAAGAGAGAGAGAAAGAAAGAAAGAGAAAAGAAAGAGAGAGAGAGAAAGAGAGACAAAGAGAAAAGAGAGAAAGAAAGAAATAAATTATAATTTATATATAGTAAGAAATCATTTCCTGATTCTATCACACATTTATACTTAATATATTATAGTTATTACATAAATATTCATAAGTTACTGATTTTAATATAATATTTACACTTATATTTTATCTTTTTTATATGCGATATATCCTATATTTGCATTTCATATTCAATTTAAGTTCATTGTAATTGATGTGAAGTTGGAGTCTTACTTAATTTCTTTGCATAGACTAATTAACAAGTCCCAGAAATAGTGGTTGGAAAAAAAAACTGTTTTTCCTGGTAATCATTTTGGTGTCTCAAGATCTGTTTCTCTCTGACACATTCTTAATAATATTGTTAGTAGGCTAGCCTAAGCACCAGCAACTCCATGCCAATAATGTTGAGTTTTTACATTTTTTACAATGATGACATATTTGTTTTAGTTTACTAAATACCCAGAATCACAACTACTACTATTTACACAGAGTATGCAGTTTATACATAGCTAGTTTTAAGTGGTGAAAGTATATACAAAACTTACAGTGTCCTGGATTTTTAAATAATTCTCCAGGGAAAACAGGCTTAGCATACTTTATAAAGTTCTGAGACACTCTGATAATTCCTCAATGGCACATAGATATAGCATACATGTTTCAATAGAAAAATATAAGGGAAATTTTAAAATGTCTTCTACAAATCAACTGAATTACGTGAATGCAATTCAAATTACTAGAAATCACTATAGAGTACAAATAATAATGTTACAAAAATGATAACAAGAGGGAAATTATTCTAAAGACTTAAAGTGCTCAGCTGGAGGAGATAATTAGGTAATGAATGGTTAATTGGTAGAGTAGGAAGTTGGCATGTAGGTATATTAAAGTAGATTAAAAACTCTCAGGAGAGACAAAATAAGGGAGAAAGCAATTTACCTTATTAACTACTATCCTTCCTCCACAATTCTTAGACATATGTAACAGTGTAAATGTCCAGGGAGAAAACTGATACCTTTTATTTATCCACTAAGTGGTGAAACCTGTGAAAACTATTTGGAAGCATTAAAATTATGAAAAAATGTCATTGAGAAATTCAATAGGTATTTAACTTGAAACTCATAATTTATAGTAATGAAACATTTTAAATAACATTTTGGATATTATGTATAGGTATAATCGCTCTAAACAGAATAGAACCACAATATAAGAGCAGCTAGAGTATCTGGACTAAAAACCTCAGTCTTCCAGGTCACCCAGGATCCTGACATTCACGGGACGATAGCAGAACCAAGCTTATTTCCTGGAGGAAAAAAATTAGTACCACCTCAGAATAATTTCCTCTTGTCAAAAAACAATCGTCAAGTCCTCAGAAACTTATCTGAGCTTAGTTTCATAGAACTCATTCACGTATTAGTCCTGGATTTGTTATTCATATGTGTTTGCATAAATACAATAATAAACTATAGGTTGTGGGTTGGAACCCAGGTCTTCCCCTAGGCACATGCTCCACCCAATGAACTAGCCCAAATGTCTTTCATTCTCTCTTAATTCTGTTTAGACAGCAGGTCCTTGAACAGGTTTGTTTATTATGACATATGAACATTAACACAGCAAATAGGGACATAGATAACATTCCTCCCACTCTCTGTGGGTTTTCTCCAGGAACTCCAGATTTTACACACATTACAAACATGTAGTGTCTTTGGAGTCATTGGTTTGTCAGGGATGACACCTAGCAAGGCTTGGACAATCATGCCTGCTGCAGGGTATCAAAGACAATTGGTTGCATACAAGGCAGGCTGTTTAACTGCTCTACAAATGCTCCAGTCCCTGTACTTATTTTTAGTAGAATCCTTCTTTCCTTAAGTCACTGATGTATGAAAACTGAAGTAAGAAACATACATCAGTTCATTGATATAAGATATAAAAAAAATCTTTTCTTAACTGATGTAAAGTTTATACATTAGATTTAAAGATATTAGAAGCATTTTAGAATTTAAGATTCATGCTTTAGAAAAATAGTATCACAGTAATTATTTTCCATTAGGATCTACCTTGACCTATCTAAAATAAACAAGCCGACATAGTAAGTCATACTGAAATGTGATCCAAATTCTAAGTATATTATTGGACCCTAGAGAAAGATAAAACGAAACATTGGGGGGGGGGGGGAAGGACCCAACCCGGCCCACCCCAGCCCGGCAAACCCCAAACCCCACCCCCCCACCCCCCCCCCCCCAGCCATATGAAATAGTAAGATTTGGGGAAGATGAATAGTTAAAGGAAAACCATAAAAATAAATGTTTTATATTATACACACACTTTTGTAAGGTTAGCCTGAGGCACATATGTAGGATGTAGAAAAATGGATGTAACATTAATCTAGTTTAGAGAGAATTCTAAAATCCACCCAGGACTGACACCATAGAGCTAATTTAAACTAAACACATTTGCACATTTCTGGCTTCAGACTTCAAAGTTGAAGTGCGTAGGCCGTAATTACACTCTGGCAATTATTTGCTTGGAGTTTAAGCAAAAGAGCTTTGAAATCTTGCTGGAATGCTGTTTATACATTAACTAGCTCAACATGTAATGTGATTAAACAAGGAAGTCTACAAACCAGTCTCAAGAGAAGAACATTCTTTGAACATCTGTGAAATTATTTTTCAATCATTTAAAAATTTTATTTAAAATTAAACAGAAGCGCCATGAGAGTCCCCGTTTATTCTCTTGTTACTTATTCCTACCACTACCTCAGTGTGCATGCCACTATTCTCTTTTCGTTGTTAAGCAATTTCATTTTGAGGTGTGAGGATCTGACAAAATTCAGGGTACCTGAATCAAACAGATGCTTCATATGACATGGAGCACATCTCCCGAATGCTTGACTTATGTGCTTTACCAGTAACCAGAATTAAGCCTAATATTTCTTGGAATCTTCTCCACTGCAATAGGTGATATGTTGATGAAGCTGACATGTTTTGTTCTCTCACGCTATTTCACCCTTTTGTCTATTTGAACACACACACGGACAATTGCTCTGCTTCCCTTGACTTCCATTCTGACACTCTTTCCTACGTGACTCAGGTCAACTCGTTTTCCAATCTGATAAATATTATACCTTGATTTTATCATCCTTAAACGTTCATCTTAAATATTCTATAGAACATTATAGCTTGTACTTAAGGATATATACATTCAGAAAGAACAACTGTAAAAGGAGAAATAATACATGACTGCTGTAAAAAGCTCCTGAGGAAGCAGCTGTAATAGAGCCGAGCCAGAGAACGGAGCAGGATGTCTGGTCTGTGGAAGAGAGTGAAGTGAGACTTAGTATTCAGGTTACCTTTAATGAGAATATTTAGGCATATTAGATAATACAGATATCTAAAAGGAACATAAACCAAATGCTTGGAAAAACACTTGCAGCAAGCTGTCCTGCGAAGATCTGTTTTAGAAAGAGTAGGAACCACAGTGATGTTGATCTTAAACAACTCGTATCTTGTGTCCAGTGGCCGGAAACAGAATGGAGGTAGCTATTAATTAGAATATTGCAGACAATGGAATTTTTTTTTTTTTTTAGTCATATCCAGTAATGCTCAGGGTTTACTCCTGGCTCTACACTCATTAATTACTCCTGACGGTACTCAGGGATGCCGGGTATAGAACCCAGGTCAGTTTTGTGCAAGACAAATACCCTAGAGCCTATACTATTGCACCGACCCGACTATGAAAATTTTTTAAAATATTTTTCCCCAAGTGAAAAGTAAGTCCTTAGAGATTTGTGATTGTACTGCATTTGGATGTACACTGAAATTTTTCTAATATCTATATGAAAAATGGGAAGTCTAGTGGATTCCTGATATATTCCTGGGGAGAGAATAGACTGTCTTGTCAAAAGTGAACACAGAGAAATACACTGGTTCACAACATTATTTAACAGCAGAATTGAAGGAATTGATGTCAATCTGTATTGTAGGGAGTATAATTTAAATCATCTATGTAAAATTATATTCAATAGGTGTTGAATCTGGTCTCATATTATCCCCAAGTGACTATGATTTATTTCATCTGCATTTCAAATTTCTCACTAATGGTTATTTCATATACCATAAACTATCTAAGTCAGGAGGTGGGGGAAAGATTTAGCTGAACTCAGTATAAAACAGGGATTAAAACATCTGGGAGGAAATGAGTAGAAAACAAGAAAGTAATTGAAATGTAATGAGAGAAAAGTAGTGTGCTCAACTGACTCCTAAATTCTGTGCTATGATGACAGATGAATTAGCCACCTTCATGTAAGGGTCCATGGACAAAAAGTCCTTTTCCTAATCTCATTTGTGATGAACAAATTTCCTGAATGCTTCAAATCAAACACCTAGAAATGCCCTTAGGTACTTTCTAATTCAGCACACTATTCATGTGCCCTTTTTGCTGACTCATCCCTCTTCCCAGTAAACGGACACTAGCAATGGATTATAACTACATTAAACTGCTCTTCTAAAACTCTGATATAGTTACTTAATTCATTTGCTAACAAGATACTTCAATGGATCTACATCTCTTTGAAATAAAAATATTGATATCCTTTGAGTGTGTCAACAAAACAAGATTTATGCTTTGTCTTAATCTGTACTGTTTAAAGGAAAGCCGATATACAGATGTGTGTGTAAGAGAGAGAAAGAGAGAGAAACAGAGAGAGAGCGGGAGAAGCAAGTACTTTTATTGAAACTTCTTTAGAAGATGAGGGAATAGTTAGAGTGAAAGTAGGCAGGCAAAGAGGCATGGAGACAAGTAATCAAGATACATGTTCAGGGGAGAAAATGTTTTTTGTCATAGGGAATTTGGTTTCAGCATAGCTGTCACTATTCTATGAATTATTATTCTTTCCCTCTATAAAATAATTATATTATTCTGAAAAATGGCCATAGTAATATGTTCTTAATTATAATTTCAGTGAATTCAAATTTTATGATCTATGATTTGATCTATAAAAATACATTTGTAAAGTACATATATATATGAATTGTTTGTACAAGTTATCTTATAACTTTATTATATATTTCCTCATTTAAACAGGAAGTTCTCATGTTAATTTTATTATTATATACATTGCAGATGAATATTCCCTTTTGTATATGAATTATTCCAGCCAGGTCTAATTAAACAAGTTACTGAATGGTGTGCATGCTTATATCTCTTTTTTATCAATGAACTTAAATTTTGATGGTATAATGCTATGTTTACAATAGTGTTAACATTTATAATTTGCTCAGTTGGTTTAGGGATCACATTTACTTGTACTAAAGAATTACTACTGGGTCATGCCTTGTAGTGCTCAGGGACCATATGCAGGGCTGATGGGGCCACAAATGTCAGCCTCTGTACCGTCTTATGGGCCATCATACAGGTTTGCTACACACTTATGACTCTTCACCACCACCATTGTACCCACAATCCTCCACCAATGTCCTATATTACTTTCAGTCCTCCTCTTTTTTTCTCCCCGTACTTCAGCATGTTTGGTATTCCCTGTTATGAATCTAGAGCAAGGATATGTTGTCACTTCATATAGCCCATTCCCTTCTTTTGTCTCAGGTGACTGAGATCATCTGGTCTGTAACCATTCCCCTCTTACTTTCTTGCTTAGTAGGACACTTTCTAGTTCCATTAAAGTTGTGAACTACAAGGGTTCATGTTTTATTACTGATGCTTGGATAGTACTGTGTAAAAGTATATAGAGAGCTATGTCTTTATCCATTTATTTGTCATTGGATATTTGGCTTATTTCCAGGTGTGTGCAGTGGAATAAAACTTGGATAAACAAGTCTTTATAATGCATTCTTGAATTTTTCCCCAAGTGAAAAGTAAGTCCTTAGAGATTTGTGATTGTACCACATCTGGATGTACATGAAATGTTCTTAATGTCTATATGAGAAAAGGGAAGACTGGCAGATTCCTGATGTATGCCTGGGGAGAGAATAGAGTATCATGTCAAAAAGTGAACACAGAGAAGTATGCTGGTTCACAACATTATTTAACAGCAGAATTGAAGGAATTGATGTCAATCTGTATTGTAGGGCATATTACTTCCTACAATTTGTGTTGTATTCTATTGTACGGATTTTCATTTGAATTTGGGGGAATACATGAGTGGAAGTGGAATCACTGGATTATGTGGCAATTCTATTCTTATATTTTTTGAGAAATTTCCATACAAGTTTTCCTAGAGCATGAACCCTAGCTATAAATAGAGAATAAGGGTTCATTCCTCAACACATCCCTACCAACATTGATTGTTTCCAGACATATTCATGTATGCCATTTTCACTGATATGGACTGATATTTCAATGTATTTTTAAGTGTTATTCCTAATGATAACTGCTGGTACACAACTTTTATATGACTATTGACCATGTGGAAGTCTTTATACAAATTTTTATTTTGTTTCTCAGATTTTCTTTTAGGTTGTTGACTTTTGTTAAATTCCTAATATATCTTTGATAAGAACCCTATATCCAATGCAATGTGCACAAATAGTTAGGGTCACTCATCAGTGTGTCCCATGTCAAAATGACAATTCTGTTCAGAACATTATACATATTCAATAGAATTTACATCAAAAGTTCCAATCATATTTTCAAAGACTTTGGGGTAAACAATAAAAAAGAAATTTATATGGATCAAATCAGTAATCTCAATTTAATTGTCAGTCTATTAAAATGATTCATTTGTAAGAAATGCAAATAAAAATCCAGATTAACAAAGCAACACTATGAAAAAAATGCTAAAATTAAAGTGGTGTGTCTTCTGGTTTTTAACTATATCATAAAACTCTAGCAATCAAAATGGTGTGATTCTGTAGTTAAAACAGGCTCTCAAACCAATGGAATAGAGTTGAAAGTCCAAAATGAAATATTCATACTTCTTTTTTAAATTATTTTATCATTTTTATTTTTTTTAAATATTCATATTTCTGGACAATAAATCTAGGGCAAAGGAAGAGGTTCATGAAGTAGATAATTCTAATGTAAGTGGTGCTTGGAAACTTGATAGCCACGTGCAAAAAGGAGAAATGATTCGGCATTATACTTCCTAGAATAAAAATCAATTAGAAGTGGACTGAAGGCCTTGACATTACACTAGAACAAATAACACACATTGGAAAATATAGGAAGAGCAACCCAGGTTTTGATTTCAAAGGTATGTTCAATGATTTGACTCCATGAATAAATGTAACAAAATAAAAAAGGACAAACAGAACTACAGGAACTTAAAAGCGTGGTGCATAGCAAAGAAAATAATGCTAGAATAAGGCAGTCACTGAATGTGTGTATCTTAAAATTAAGGGTAAAATCAAGTCCAAAGAGTATTGGCATACTTTTGGATCATAAATTACAGATAATCTTCAGAATCCAGATTTTATTCTCAAATATTCTGGCTCTTATTTCTATGGTTCATATGCTGAGATAAAAATGTGATTATTTAGAAGCTGGCAGGTTGTTTCAACAGATAATTACTGCTAAATATCCTGAAAAGATACTTTTAGGAGGGGATATAATTTTTTTTCTTAATTACATAAATACCATAGAAATACATGCATCTTATTTCTCACACAAAATGTACAATACATTTCTTAAATTCATTTCTCTGCTCTTGGCAGCAAAATTGGAATAAAATGATTACCAGATTTGGAGTATATTACAATGATGTCAGTATGCAAATTCGTGCATATTTGTTGAGAAAATTGAGAATGCAAATATATATAACCCTCATAGACGATAATCTCTTTGACTCAACCTAAATTTTATAAAAATCTATGTAAAATGAAGAATAATATACTATAATTCTATATCTTATTACTTGGTGTAAGGAAAGGAAATAAAGGCTTAGATTTATGGGTGTAGACGACCATACAACATTCATAAAAGGCATCAAATATTCAAAAAGCACAAAGCACTTGTAATTAGAATTATTTTGATAATAAATCATTTAAATATATGCCATGTAAACCCTTTGTGAGTATATTACTTATATTTTTCCATGATGTACCTGATTTATATACTTTATTACGCAAAATTGAATTGACACAATTTGAAGACTGGAGTTTGTCCATTATAGTTTTCTTCCCTTCAGATGTATCTTTCTCTTTGTCCAAAAGCAAAGTTCATTATTCTGAGACACATAAAACAGTTTAATTTGCTCCTTGGAATCTTGGAAATATCATTTCTGCTCTTAAAATTAAATGCCAAAGAGAAACTTAAAAATGTGTTGATTACCTCAGATTGGAAAGCAAGAGAACGTTGTAGTCAGAAGTCTCAGTTCAATGCAAACAGTCGATTCAGATTAAAACATGTGCAAGAAACAGCAGCAGGAAACTTACCATTCTTTGGCCATTGTTTTCAAAACAGATTGAGTGTTTTTTTTTATTTTATAATTATGCCATGCTGTAAATTTCTTCATATTTGTATGAAAATGTTCAATTTAGGCTCTAGTGTAGAATGAAGGATAGATGGAAAGGAAGGATGCTAATTGAAACTGACAATGAAATTAAAAAGTCAAGGCTACTTCTTACTACACATATAGTTAAAGTCATTGTGTCTTTTAAATAATTTGTTTGATCTAGTCCTCAAGGACTCATGCTGAGTAAAATAACTGCTCAACTCACTTGGTCCTTAGTATGCAATGTTATAAAGCAAGAGAGGAAACACATTTAGATTCGTCTGGTCATTGTTTTTGCCTGCTCTTTTTTATCAAATCAAAATGAGGCTTTGTTAATGAATAATCCGTATCCCAAATGGAACGCTGGGGCTAATTTTACGTTCTGACTTTTTGTGAAATCATAGCACCATAAGAAAACTGTAGGGTTTAATACTTATATTTTCAGTGCTGCTGGGTCAAAACACTTTATCTATAAGTATTTAGACAGAATTCAAAAGTCTGATGCATTAGTCTTAGTACTAACTTCAGAGTTGCAGTCAATAAAAGGAAAAGGAATGTGATATCATATCTTTAGTAGTGTCAAAATATGCTTTTTAATTTCAAGAAATAAATTTTCTTATTAAAGCATCAGAGGCTGGACATGTAATGCGATTTGGAGACGACTGCTGGACTAGAGTCATTACTGACTGGATCCCATGGAATGTCAAAAAGATCAAGTGGCCCCTCATCTACAAGATGGTCAGACTTCGTCAAGACTCTGAATGAACAGTTTGAGGTTCTTAGCATTCCTGAAGCAACCAGATGCCACTGGACTACAATGGCACGTGATAGGGTCAAATAGAAAGGTTACTGGTGCCTGTTCCAGCAAAATGGATGAATAATGGGATGTCAAGTGATCAAGTGTTCAAAACATCTTAAAATGGAATCAATAAACGGTGACAATGAATGAACATGCTTAAAAATTTACAGGCTAGGGGCCGGAGTATTGTCCATCGGGAAGGGTTTTTGCCTTGCACGCAGCTGACCTGAGTTCGATCCCTGGCATCCCATATGGTTCCCAAGCACCGCCAGGAGTAGTTCCTGAGTGAAGAGCCAGGACTAACCCCCTGAGCTTTGCTGGTTGGGCCCAAAAAGCAAAAAAAAAAAAAATTACTGGATAAAAGGCATTCACAAATTTTGGACCTCTCTACCAGTGCTTGGGGGATCTGGAGACCCACTGGCAAGTCTCAATTACTTGGAACAGAAGTTCAATAAAGAACTTGAGTATACTGCTCAGTTTTAGGCACTCACCTAAGCTACCTGAGAGTGCTGGGAATTGCTCCCTGTGATTCTCACCTACCACATGGTGCTGAATGGAATCCAAGTTAAGCACTTGGTAAGAATGTAGTCTAACTGATGTATGGTACATCAGCCTAACTGATGTACTATCCCAGCCCCAAACATGTTCACCTTTTTACATTAAATGCATCACAACTGGGGTCACAGAAACAGCATTGAGGGCAGGCACTTGAATGTAGCATACCTGGGTTTGATTTGATCATCCTTAGTGTCCCAAATCAGCACAAGGAACGTCCTTGGGGTATAGAAACAGAAGGAAGCCCTGAGAAGGTGTGTCCTGTTCCCTAATCCCCCTCAAAAGTTAATATATACATGCATAACATCTAATAGCTTGAGTGAACATTTTTCAACATCTAACATTCTCAGGTGAGAGCAACTCCTGAGTGCAGAACTAAGAAAAACCCCTGAGCATTGCCGGGTATGATTGCCCACCCCAAAAAAAAAAAAAAACAAATAAACAAAAAAAGAATCTCAGGTGAGACATTAGTTACATAATGAGTAAGTTATATGTGGTTGTTCCTTTACTAATGTGCATAATATTCCAGTACATTTCCCAGTAGAGTTTTTAAAGTTTTGCAGATTCAGCATCGGAATAAGTTTTGTGGTTATTTGAGAATAAAAAGGATGAGAAATTATCTTTAAAAAATTGTGTTCTAATTCTCTTGTAGGAAAATATTTCTGAATTAAATGAATTATCAACCAAAGCATTAAAACATCAATAGAAACATCAATAAAAGCAGCTAAAGTAACTATGAATGTGAATAAAATAAAGAAACATGAAATCTGTATTTGAAGATGCATGGCACATGCTGAAGATACCAATGTATTATAATAGCTAAGGCATGAATATCTTGATTACCTGTGCAAAAGAATTGGAACTTGTAGATGGGCAGGAAATAGATTAAAAAAAAAAGATCTTCAAGTAAAAGAGCATTAAAAACAGAAACTAGTTTGAGAAAATTTTAATTTTAATCACTGCTCCTTCAACCAATATACAAGTTATACAAATAGAAAGGATATATTTTCAATAGGCTGGATATTGTGACAGACCTTTGAGGACAACATATCAAAAGATGACAGCCATTTCTATTGGAAACTGTGTGAAAGGTTAAGTGCCTTAAATAAAGGTTAGTTTGTCTTCCTCACAAAGAAAATCTATAATATTTATCGATTAATCCTTTTCCATGAGGGCCTCCTTTTTCCACATCCGACTTCTCTCTTGTCAGAACTCCACTCAGCAGACCAGCCTATCACAGCCTGGCTCATCGAGATCCACCCTGCTGGAGTCTTTTTATAAACCCGGCTCAGGTATGCTGATCCAGAGACTCACAGACATGAGGCAGAGCTGCTACTGACTCTCCCTGTGCCCAGCCACTCACAAGGCACCCAGGAGGGATGGCAGGTTCTAGCCCTGGCCTGCCACTGCAGCAGAGCCTTGCAACAAGCCAGATGAACCCCCCACTCCATGAGGGCCTCTATTTTCCACACCTGGACTTCCCTCTCTTCAGAACTCCACCCAGCAGTCCAGCCTATCACATCCAGCTTGCGCAGCCACTTGTGGCTGCGTGGTTCATCAATAAATGCTGGATTTAGAGATGACTACAAGAATGTGCTACCCGCACTGCTGAGCCTGGCAAGCTACCCGTGTCGTATTTGATATGTCAAATACCAGTAACAATTTTAGCCCCTCATTCCCATGACCTGATGAAATGGTTTGAGGCTCTTTATGTTCCTGGAGCAAGCAGGGGCCCTTGGCTCTACTAGCGTGAGGCAGCACATATGGAGATGTTACTGGTGCCCACTCGAGCAAATCAATGGTGAACGTGAAGACAGTGATACAGTGAATCCTTTTCCAAAAATAGACCAAATAACTTGTACTTGAAAAAGACTAGAAAAAGTTAGGTAATTTAACATATGTGGTTCTATGTTTGTGATATTTCTGATGACATAAAATTACTATTTTTCTTTTAACATTTGGTTTTAGAAAATCAAACTAACAAAGCATCTTCCTGTTTGTAATCAAGCCCCAGTAATGTTCTTTGTTTGAAGTTCTGCTACCTATAGAAAAACTCTAATTTACAGGAGACTAGTAAATCACTGGTAATAGCCTCCAAGGTAAGCTTATATTATTATCATCCAGAAAGGCAATTGCATACTTAAATTATCTCTCTGGTTACTTACGCTTAGAGTCTCAGTGCTAATTACTTTGGCATTATTTTCACTTGAAAACTGCATAAAACTTTGCATATTGGTAGCAGAAAATATAACATTTTACTTACAGTGACACATCAGACAAGGAATTAAAAAGTTCTAGTTCATGTTTAATCATATGACTAGTTTCATATATTGTGTCTCTAAAATATTGTATATGGGCACTTTGTTGGCAATGCAGTGAAGTAAATGTGTACGTCAACACTATAAATTTTAACAGTATTGTAACCATGTTCTCTAAACTATAATAAAAATTTTAATGACTTTGATTTATAAAATTGAGCATACAGAAGTTGCTCCTTGTACTTTTGAAAAGATTCCTTTCTTATCTGACTGGCATCAGTAGTGGGAAGGGATCATAAGGGTGTGAAAACCCAAGCAAAGAACAGACTCAACAGAAAAAAATATGATTAAATAAGTTTTCACTGTATCACTGTCTTCCCGTTCATCATCGATTTGCTCGAGCAGGCACCAGTAACATCTCCATATGACCTGTCTCATGCAAGTAGAGCCCAAGGGCACCTGCTTGCTCCAGGAACATAAAGAGCCTCAAACCATTCAATCAGGTCATGGGAATGAGTTCTATAAGTGTTACTGGTATCTGGCATATCAAATACAACACGGGTAGCTTGCCTGGCTCAGCAGTGCCGGTAGCATACTCTTGTAGTCATCTCAAAATCCAGCATTTATTGATGAACCGCGCAGCCGCTTGTGGCCGTGGCGAGCCGGGCTGTGATAGCTGGTCTGCTGGGTGGAGTTCTGACGAGGGGGAAGTCCGGATGTGGAAAATGGAGGTCCTCATGGGGTGGAGTGTCGTCTGGCTTGTTGTGAGGCTGTGCTGGGGTGGCGGGCCAGGGCTAGAACCTGCCATCCCTCCCGAGCACCTTATGAGCAGCTGGCACAGTGAGAGCCAGTAGCTGAACTTTTTAAGAGCTTTTTTAATGAGACTTTTCATTTCTTTTTATAATATGGCTACATCGAGATTTGTAGCCTATGAATCTGATACTTTCCTGGATTGGGTGTCAATGGGCATTTTATTTTGCAGTTGTATATCAGATAGTCATTTTTGTTTGTTTGTTTGTTTTTAGTCCATAATGGTGCTGCTCAGGACTTATTCCTGACTTTTCACTCAGGAAATACTCCTGGAGGGCTTGGAGCACCATATGGGATACCTAGGATTAAACCTTGGTCTGCTGCGCTCAAGGCAAGTACAATACCCTCTGTACTAAAGCTCTAGTCCCAGTCAAAGTGATTTTAAAGTATATAAATTATAATCTCATAGCAGAGTAAAATTTAACATAATTTACATAGAAAAGACTTTCAAGGGATACTCCAAAATGTCACCTTTTACCAAATTTATATATTAGAGTTATTAGGAAAACAGAGACACTATGACAAACTCTTGGATTAGAAAAATTGAACCCACCAAAATATTAGGACAGCAGAGGAACGAAGAGGTAGCTGAGAAGCAATATAATGATTATGGTAGTCATTGAGGTTTTCAGTGGTGGTGAGAAGCTATAACGTAATCTAAAACCCTAAATATTAACATGATGGAAATATGTTACCTACCTTATGATTTTTTTAAGATGACAAAAGTAGAATTTGTTCTAAAAATCAGGATAAAAAGAGTCAGTATATGAAAACTGTAGAACATTTCACTGTGACCGCAGGGTAAAAGCTCTTCAATAATTGTACTACATGTCAGATGGCTAACTTTAGTAATCAATCTTGTTATTGTAGATTAATTGAAAATCAATTTCAAAGATAATTAAGCATGAGTGTACAAAGTAAAACATCTTAAAACATCAAGTTACTCTATATTTTTGTTTTTAATGTCATTAACATTATGCATATATGTATATATATCTGCATTAAAATGGACTTTATTAATGTAATAAAAATTAGGTTTAATGCTATTTAGGCTTATAAATTAATCAATATATTATAGTGTGTAGAAAATGTTTGGTAGTAGAAAATATGTAAAGACCATCAACTATAATTTGCATATCTACATTAACTTAACTTATTCTAAAAATTGCCAAGTTTAGTTATAGGTTCAATAGTAGGTTTTACTTTGTATTTCTTATTCTGGCAAAGTCTAGGTGCAGAAACATCATTCACAAATTTATCTCCATGCTTATTTGCATAATGCCCCTTCTTTCCCAGCCCATTAGCAAATAGCAGCATGTCTTGACATATTATGAACAGGTGGGTAACAATCAACTGTGTTTCACAGACTTGATATATAAGTTTTAAATTTCTTCTCTTAGCAAATTTGCTATGAATAAATAGTAGAAATGTGGATCCTTTTAGATGGTAATGGTCTACACAGCATTTTAAATGAGGAGAGTTTGTTAAATTTTGACATTTTGTATCATATGTGCCTTCAGATATCTTTAATTTTTATTTAGATTGAGCTCTAAAATCTTTCCTATCATGTATATTGCAAGTATTTTATAATTTCTACCTTCCAGAATGAGTTTTCTTCCATATTAAAACTTCTTTTGGAAAAAATAGGCTTAACTACTTCGCTACATGCAAGCATGTCTTGGTACACTGGATTGACTCAGAACCATGGAATTATAAATTTAAAAAATAATTAAATGCTTATTAATAAATTGAAAGTATCATATTCACTTTTTGACATAAATATAAACATAAAATTTAAAAAATAAAAATCATATATACACAGCAAAACAAAATTATAACTCAAAGGACAAGACATAATGTGGTCATTTTAATTACTGATAATGTAAACCAACTTTGGTTAGTATGATATTCTGATGGGTAAGTAAAAGCAAAGAGCAAAGAAGTGATGGTAAATATAAGCTGAAGGATGAAATCCTAAAAATAAAAATTAGTGGAAATAAAAATTACTGTGAGAGAAATGAAAATAGATTAAGGACTGTTCTGAGCTGAGGAAATAGTCTCTGAGCTTGAAAATACATAAATGGACTCCTCAAATCCATAATCAAAGAGAATAGAATCAACAAAATTTTCAGAAGCAAGGTATCCTCTCATGTTAAAATACAATTAATAACTTTATGCTTGCATATTTTCTTCCTATAATATGTAACATTATGAGATCAGATGCGGGATGAGTCCTGTGTATGTTTTAAGTCCACTCTTTATCATCTTTAACTTTTTAAAACTGTTGTTTGAATTATTCTCTTTTATTAAATGTTTGGTTTTAAAACAGCCCTTCCAGGTGTCTGAGTAATACTACAGCAAGTAGGGCATTTGCCTTGAACTCAACTGACCCAGATTCGATCCCTGGCATCCCATGTGATTCCCGAGCACAGTCAAGAGTAATTCACCTGTGCAGAGTCAGGAATAAACCCTGAGAATCCCCAGGTGTGACCCAAAAAAGCGAAAAAAAGACTTCCCATTGTGTCCTCCTTTGCCTGCATCTTACATAATTATCATGCAACAGATTAGCCACTAAAGTTATTTTTAGGAAATAAAAACAAATGAAAATTAGAGTTCATAGAATGTGATACTCTGAAATAGTTAAGATTTGTAAGTCATAATATATATATATATATATCTTATATATGACATGTTTTATATATATATATATATATATAAAACATGGTAATAATGCAATCAATAAAAAACTTACCTGGGAAATTTCATGGTAAGGGGGTTTAAAAGGATGGTTTTATTTAACCCATATGCCAAATAATACATCTCAAAAAATGTTATGGAATGTTTAATTGAATAATATTGGGAAAACTACATAATTATGTAGTTTTGATTGCTTGTAAATCCTCTTTATTATATAAAACTCAAACATGCTAATAGCAAAGAGAAAATAGAGAAAACAGTTTCATTTGACATAAACATCTAAGTTCAAATGCTTTGCATAATGCAAATGGTGTATATGTATTATAGCACATAAAAGCAGCCATAGACTGGGGTAAATTAGAATGCTTATTATATTGTATAATTTCCAATTAAATAAACCACAAACCAGATTTGTGACTCAAAGAGTACTTGCTATTTTGTGCAAATACTGTACCTTGCAGCCAGCAAGTTGCGCATTTTCTGAGTAAATTGCTTTTCTAACTGCTCACTGTAGCATCATATATTAAAAATAAACAAAAGCAGCCACAGAAACTTCAACAAGTATAAGTTTAAAATGTGTATAATTCGACACACATATTTTAAATTCAGATTGAAATATTTTTCAGCACATTTCATACACAAATTCTTTCCTAATCTAAAATCTTCTTTGTAAGTTGTCTGTCTCATAAAATACTCCTTAATTATGGTTATTGCAATTAACACTCATAACTATTAGAGAACTTCATAACAGACATGTAATAGAATGTTATTTAGAAAAAAGTAATTAGTAACACTATTTTAATTTTTAGATCCCAAAAAAGGGCACTAATCAAACAGATCTGTTCTAAAGTACTCATTATTTACAATATCATTATATATAAATATAATTAAATTGCTCAGTAGTGAAGGTTTACCAATACTATAAAATCAATGCTATTTTTAAAAACATGCACTAAATGTTTAAACATTCTACCTATATTTTGACTTGCTTCTTATTTCATGTCTAATAATTATTTGTACATTTTATAAGACTTTATAAGACATTTTATATATACATTTCATATATTTAATCCTACTGTGAATTCTATTTATTTTTCATATTCTTTAAACAATAAAATAGTTTAATTTTATTTAAAGTCCAACATCAAATTTTCAATTTGTTTAGGTCATATGGAAAAATACATTGCCAACTCAAAGTTTTTTTTCCATTTAATTCCATTTAATTATTTCACTACCATTTGTTGATTAAACTTGATTAGTCTCCCAAGATCAGAAGACACATCAGAAGACACATCTGCCACAAGGCAGAGTTCTAAGTGAACTATCATAAAGAACCAATGAGGGAAGCATCTTGGTCCAAATTATGTTTGAAAAGTCTGCAGACTTTGCAACTTAATTCCGCTCAATATGATTATTTCTATGCTCTGGACTCACATAACAAACAATAATATAACTCCAATCACAAGCTGAAGGCCAACTTTCTCTTTTATAGATGAGGAACTTTGTACTATTTCCATATTAAAATTGGGTGGGAGCTCCACTTTCATTACTCTAAATTAGAGATGATTAACTTTCATACTCATTTACATTGTAGCAAGTTAGGAACAGTCCTGCTCAGAGATCTGAAAATATTAGATTCTATTACATGACCATGAGATTCTTTAATATTTTTTAAATGGAAGATGTGCTTTTTAATTTAGATTTTACATATAAGTATGTTTAATATATGCATTTTAATAATAAGGTCATTAATATAGATTTTGTTACTGAAGAAGGACTTGAATATTGAGTTAGAAAACTTTAATTATGTTTTAAAAGTGAATTTTTATTATTATCAAAGTCATAGCAGCCTTTTATTTTCTTTTGCAGAAACTTACAGTCAAAATCTGAAATGTGAATGGAAATGGAATAGGTACAAATAGGCTTCAAAAAAGAAAAATAAATTTAGATAACTTCTCAAATTTTTATCATAAAATGCAAAATTTAATAGACATCCATAATAATTGAGATAATGCAGTATCAATACAAATATAAATATACATATGAAAAAGTGCAGACTAAACCCTTACCCTTATAGTTGAATGCTACACAACAAGGATATCAAAGGAAATCAATGAAGAAATGTTATTCCTATCAATGAAGAAAATAAAATAGTTGTACCTTCAGCATGAATTATAATCTTACTGTTTTTAAATGATTAATAGGGCTAACCTTATTACCAAGATGATATAAAGATCACTTGATCACTTGATATTCCGCTATTCATCGATTTGCTCGAGTGGGCGCCAGTAATGTTTCCATTTGACACTATCACGTGACAGTGTAGCTCAATGGCATCTGTCTGTTTCAGGGATATTGAGAGCTTCGGATTGTTTGTTTAGGGTCCTGATAAGGAAGTCTGACCATCTTGCAGGTGGGCGGCCATACGATCTTTTGGCGCCCCCTTGGAATCCAATTGGTAATGGCTCTAGTCCAACGGTCATCTCCAGATCACATTATATGACCAGCCCATCTGATTTTCGATGTTCTGGCAGATGAGAAAGCATCCTTGATTTTAGAATAACGATGGAGGTCGGAACTCCGGATTCCCTCTCTCACTTGAGTGAGGTGTGATATTCCAAGCATGGCTCTTTCAAGTCCTCTTTGGGAGACCCTAATGGTATTCTCATCCTGCTTTCATAAGGCCCAGGTCTCTGAGGCATATGTCAATGCAGGGAGAATGGTGGAGTCAAAGAGGTGTGCCAGTAGCTGGAGGTTCTTTGTTCTTTTGACTATTGTTTCGATGTTTTTGAAGGCAGTCCATGCCTCTCTTTTCCTCCTGCGCAACTCAGGTTTCAAGCTGTTCATCATGTTGACTTCTCGACCTAGGTACACATAACTGTTGCATTCAGAGATGTTTGTTCCATTGAGAGTGAATGGGGCCTCTGCAACTAGTTCTTTTCTCATGAACATAGTTATGTTGAGATTCACTTGTAGACCTATCCTTCCACATTCTCGGTCAATTCTACCAGCATTTGTGCTGCTTGGCTGATGTTTGGTGTTATTAGAACAATGTCATCAGTGAAGCGTAGGTGGTGTAGTTGCTGGTCATCTATCTTCACTCCCAATTTTTCCCATTCTAATTGACGCATGATGATTTTGAGGGTGGCGCTGAAGAGTTTTGGTGAAATGGTGTCACCCCTGCCGAACCCCTCTTTTTGACGCCGATGATCACTTCCCTGTAGAATGGTGAGATCCTAGTGGTGAAACCGTGATATAGTTCACGAAGGATTTTTATGTGTTGGGTTTGAATGCCCTGTTTGACTAGGGCTTCTATGACTTCTTCAGTCTCCACAGAATCGAAGGCTTTCTTTAAATCAATGAAAGTGAGACAGAGCGGCATCTTGAATTCTCTATAGACTTCAATGAATTTGGTTACCATGTGGATATGGTCGATTGTGCTGAAACCTTTTTGGAAGCCAGCCTGCTCGCATGGTTGTTCTTCATCTAATATTCTGCCAAACCTGTTCAGGATGACTTGAGTGAACAGTTTGTATATGATGGACAACAGACAGATGGGGCGGTAGTTGCCAATGTCGTGAATGTCTCCCTTCTTGAACAGTAGAACTGTCATTCTAGTATTCCATTGGGAGGGCACCTTACATTCGGTCAGGTAGCATGTGAAGAGTCGAGACAGTGTATTGATAAGAACCGACGGCAGATTCTTCAGGTGTTCGGGTTTGATCTTGTCTGTGCCTGATGCTGTTCCCTTCTTAACTGATGAAATGGCATGTCGGATTTCAGAAGGGAGAGGGTTGGGAATGACATATCCATCCTGGCGGAATTTGGTATGTGGGTAAGTGGATATGGCTATAAAAGAGATCTGAGTAGAAGTAATGAATAATCTCCATTTCCTTTCTGGAAGATGTGATAGATCCATCAGGACGCCGGAGGGCAGTCATTTTGTCTTATAGTTGGCGAAGGACAGGCGGGCATTATGAATGCTTTTCCTGGCTTCTGCTGCATCCTCCAGCACTTCTGCTCTTCTCTCCTTGAGGTCTTCCTTTATCGCTTCTCTGCACTGCTTTGCAAGCTTGGATGTTAGTATCTGGTCTCCTGAGGCTCGTGCCTTACCACATTGATGGATGAGCTTGAGGGGTTTTTGAAGACAGGCATCCTTTTGTGTCTTTTATTCTCGGCTTCTTTGTGCAATCGTGGAGGCGTTGAGCCAGTCGGTTGTATTCTGCATCGATGTCATCAACGATAGCATCTTTCCATGTGCTGCAATGGTGCCAAAGGGTTCCCAGTTGGTGGTCGCTCTGGTGGTTTTCTTCTTAAACTTTGTAGCCTTTTCTCCTTGTTGTGTGAAGTAGAATTTTGCATGAAGGAGACGGTGGTCTGATCCTGTTTGGAATTTTGGGACGACAGCGACATTGATTAGGCAGAACCTTCGATTGAAGATTATGTGGTCAATTTCATTGTGGAACTGTCCACCAGGAGATTCCCATGTCCAACGTTTCGATTCAGCCTTTTTGGAACTGTGAGTTCCCATGAATGGTCTTGGATATAAAGATAAGATGAAAAATTAACTAATTTAGAATAAGCAATTATTTCTTAAACATGACAAACTGAAGTCAAATATGGGTCCCTGAGGCAGGAGCAAGACATGGGCACCACCAAGTTTGGACCCCAAACCAAAAGCAAAAAAAAAAAAAAACCTCTGAGAACTGTCATTATTAGGAAGGGTTTAAAGAAACATGACAGGTGGGCAAGAAGTACAGTCCAGTTGTTGAGGGGCACTTTGCATGCAGACCAGCCGGGATCAATGCCCAGCACCGCACACAGTTCCCTAAACACCACCAGGAGTGATGCCTGAGCAAAGTGGCAGTAGTAAACCCTAAAACCAGCTAGATGTTACCTAAACACACACACACACACACACACACACACACACACACACACAAAGGAAGTATAACAATTCACTGTAACCATTTCTTGGGAGGTATCCTGAAATATAAAATACGAACTTATTTAATATAATATTAGCTAAGCATCAAATTGCCATATTGATGTGAGATACTGATAAGAGTAGGTGAGTATAGGACTGAAGGGAATTTTCTGTACTATGTTTCAATATTTCGGTGTTATGTTTCCAAACTGTTAATTTCACAATCCTGCAGTGTTATGCGTTAGAGTCACAGTGCTGCCTCACCATGATAGCCATCTGTTTGCAGGCTCTGCCCCCTTTGACCCCCAGCTCCCTCCCCACTGACCTTCACCTTGAGGTCACAGTGGGGAGGACTGACTTCTATTCTTGGTTCTTGCTCTTCAGGTACAAGGGACCTCCTCAGTCGTGTTTGGAAGGCCCTGTGGTGCCAAGAAAAACCCTAATGTTGGCTCTTTTAGAAACAATTTTATTCACATTTTAGTTAGTACCTGAAAAATACCAATTGGTATTTGCACAGTTGCTCAAAAATCCATAAGTCAAGTGACTTTTGATTCATTCAAAGCTGAATGATCTTCAGAAAATTGCCACCATCTGATGCATAGAAATATCTCAAACATTCATACCCATAGCTATGTAAAAACAGGGACACATTTCACTTAGAATTTACATTTGCTGTGAAGAATCAGTGATGTTCTGTTAAAGTTGACAATATCCATTAAGTTGCAAATAAACTTTGCGGAGGCTACAAGAAACACATAGCCAACTAGCAAAGCTGTGAATATTGAGTAAATAAATTGTATCAATCACCAAGAATGCATGTCTCTAACCTTATATTGCACCAGAAATTTAATAAATGAGTTTTCTGAAAGCGCCCTGTATTTTGACAATAGGGTTTAAATATAGTGAAATGGTTACCTAAGTTATGAATACATACAACACATTTCAAAGAAGGCTATTAAGTTAAGCCACTCAACTGCTGCGAGGGCTGCAAAAGTGTAATATTAATTCTGTAGAAATCTGAATTGGAAATGTGATATCACTGTGTCCCATTTGAGGTTCAGTCATTATCATGGAATGAAGCCTTATTATTCCGTTTTTTTGTTGTTCATTAGGAAGCCTCATAATAAGGATGAAACATTAGCATTTTAATGCTTTTGTGAATAAAAGGGTTGTTTCCCTTCTCTTAGAAGGGATGCGCTTGTTTGTCAAGGGCTCTCTCTCACTGTGATTAAAGATAGTCTACTTGACAAAAAATTCTGGTCTCTGAACGAATAGACTGTGTCACTTTTGTAAGCATTGTATTATTATTCACAAACATTTTTACCCATTTACAAATACATTTCAGTACCCTGTGCCAAATTAGCAAGATCATTGTTTAAGTTTGCTGTTCATTATTTAGACATCATATTACTTGTTATCTGAGTCACTTTTGATACTAAGATATTATGGCTTCCTACTAGGTGTCTATTGTCTTCTATTCCTGTTGTTTTGAGGAAACTCCATACTGCTTTCCACAGAGGCTTAACCAGGTGTCATTCTCACCAACAGTGGGTGGGAGTTCCTTGCTTACCATAATCCTACCAATAATGGCTATTTCCAGACATTTTGGATTGGGGCAGAGCTGCTACTGGCTCTCCCTGTGCCCAGCCGCTCACGAGGTGCCCGGGAGGGATGGTGGGTTCTAGCCCTGGCCCGCTACCCCAGCAGAGCCTCGCAACAAGCCAGACAACCCCCCATTCCATGAGGGCCTCCATTTTCAACATCCGGACTTCCCCCTCATCAGAACTCCACCCAGCAGACCAGCCTATCACAGCCCAGCTTGAGTGGCCACTTGCGGCCGTGCAGTTCATCAATAAATGCTGGATTTAGAGATGACTGCAAGAGTATACTACCCACACGGCAGAGCCTGGCAAGCTACCCGTGTCGTATTGGATATTGGATATGCATTTTTTCATAGGTCATCTATATGAAAGACTGCTTTTTTTCTCAAGACCTTCCACAGTACAAATATTGTTACCTGATGAAAGTGCATAAGATTATTAGATTTTAGCAATAAAACATTTAAAACTTTTATTTGGGGCCGGAGCGATAGCCCAGCGGGTAGGGCGTTTGCCTTGCACGTGGCCGGCCTCTGCCGGCCTGGGTTCGATCCCGGGTTCAATCCCGGCATCCCATATGGTCCCCCAAGCACCGCCAGGAGTAATTCCTGAGTGCAGAGCCAGGAGTAGCCCCTGAGCATTGCCGGGTGTGAAAAAAAAAAACCTTTTATTTATGTGTATTTTTTGGCGGTGAGTCAAACTCAGCAAGCTCAGGCCTTGCTCCTGGCTCTGTGCTCAGGGGTTATTCCTGGTGAGACTCAGGGGACAGTATGCAATGCTAGGGATTGAATCCTGGTTGACCACGTACTAGGCAAGCAGTTTACCCATTAGACCATCATTCTGGCTCTCCTGATTTTAAAAATATTCTTATTTATTTATCCAGTTATTTATTCATTTGTTTGTTTATTTGTTTATTTATTTATTGGGTTATACCCTAAATATATTTAGAGGTGACTACAAGGGTATGCCACCTGCATGGCAAGCCTGGCAAGCTGCCCTGTTTTATTTGATATGCCAAATACCAGTAACAATTATATTAGTTCATTCCCATGACCTGATGGGGAATGGTTTGAGGCTCTTTATGTTCCCGGAGCGAATAGAAGCCCTTGGGCTCTACTAGCATGAGACAGGTCATATGGAGATATTACTGGTGCCCGCTCTAGCAAATAGATGATCAACGGGAGGATATTGATATTGATATTGACTAGGTGTCTGTCCTGAACCCTCTTATTTATTTGTTGACTGGGTGGTTAATTTAATGGTGTTTCTCTCGGATTTTCTTAGCTCAAGACTTGTATCTTAATTGATCTGAAAATAGCATTAATGTAAACCAAAGCAATTGTTAGGATTCATGCATAGATTTTAGATATAGATTCAGGTAATTGCTCTTGTGACTTTTGTAATTCATTAAGTCTTAGCTTTGGTTCCTCTATAAAAGAATAACATTAAAATTCTACTCAAATAATTAAAATATCACTATTTTACTTCTTATTTATGATATAAATTACTCAAAAATAGTTTCTGTTTTATCTTATGTATGTTATTTTAACTATGTTTTGTTAATAATAACACAAATAAGATAAAATTCTACTCATATAGAAGATAATTTCAGTATCTTACATAGTAATCTATGGTGATTAAAACCCAGGGCTGAACAAATGAGTTATAATGAGCTTAATAAATATTAAATGAACTCAATGAACTCTCAATATCTATTTTAAAAGATCACCATAAGAAACCTTACCTGTAGTATGCACTATACCTGTGTGTACACATATATCCCTTAGAACCACATTTCAAAAAGGAATAAAAGAATTACCTTTTCCCACTCCCTCTCATTTCCTACATCCAACTCACCACCAGTGCCAGAACCCCTCTAACCGCTATGTCCTTCACCCATTTATTTGCTTCCTAGCTGCTGTAATTTTCCTTGGTGAATCTGGCATCTTCTCATTGAGAAAATCAGACATGATCTTGCTAAATATGCCCTTTGTCCACAGTATATGATTCTTAAAGAAATGAGATCAGTCACACTTCCTCTCCAAGCAACTTAAAATGTCTCCTCCAATTGCCATTGCTGTGCACCTAAAATAGAATTTTAAAATAGCTTATAAGGTTCCACATGTCTAGATTTATCTAATGAGAATCTCCTTCTTATAATAATTTATAAGCATATTTAAGAAGTAGTGATTTCCCCACTTTCAGAACTTCAAATATGCTTTTTCCCCCGGGTAACAACAGCCTATATTCTTTACCAGCTGAGCTCGTGTATGTCAGGGCATTAGGACACTAAAGTGGAAAGCCACAACCCAAACTGTTTCCCAACATTTTTATTTTCAGATAAGCAGCTTCATAAATCAGCATATGGGTGTCTATCTGTGTAAGATAAGGATGTCAATAACTTAAGTCTCATTGGAGTTATGAAGACCACATGGATTAAGATTTTTAAGGAAATAAAGTCAGCTATATTAGTTCAAGAAAAGACTGTAAAAGAGAAAGACTGAATTCTTCATGGCACAACAATCTAAAATTCTAATAGGTTTGGGACTCATTTTATAAGAACATTGTATTTATGTTATTAAAAGTTAAGTTTAAATAATAAATGCATATCAATATAATGTGTATTTTTTAAAAACTACACATTGTACGCATATTAATGTTTCATCCTTACTACAATGACATTGTACATTGTCAATAAATGTAAGTAAGATACAATGTTTAATTAATGTTAGAAGGATAAATAAAATAGAAATATTTTCTGTTGTCTCAATAAAGTATACCAAACAAAACTCTGACTAGCAACAAGATGACCAAGTTTATTACTTTTTCTACCTACAGTTTTGTACATGATAAGTGCTTGGGAAAATACAAAAAGAGATAAATTAACTTTGTTTAATGAAAGTATGCTTATATATTAATATACTTGAAATAAATTAACTGGTTTAAAATATATCTCATTTTAGATTTGAATGGTTTCACATTTTCTTTATTTTAGTGGAGCAGTGGCTCACAAGAACTCGAGGATAGAAAGGTGCGTGCAGCAGCACAGCAAACACGTCAGGAGACTGGAGGCTGGAGAGATAGCACAGTGGGAGGGGCACCTGCCTTTCACACAGTCAACCCAGTGTGATCCCCGCAGACACCATACACCATTTTGAGCCGAGCTAGAAGAGATCTCAGTGATTAGTCATGAGTAAGTCCTGCACTCCCACATCTAGCCTGGAGCAAACCAAAAGAAACAAAAGACTATTGTGATTAGATCAATGATATCATCTGGGAATTTAAGCAAACGACCTGAGACCTTGTCAAAGAATTAGTCGGGAAGAGTTTTTGGTCACTTATTTAATAAAGCATGTGCACATTTTTCCTCCTTCCCCTCCAGGTGTTGTAGCTGTGGCTGCAGTGCCCGGCTCCTTCGGCAGGTGGCAGACAGGAGACAGGCTTGTCTACACCCAGGGTTCTGCCCCGTGGGCCCTGGATGGTTGATGGTGTGATATAGAAAAAGACTGGGCCCCCGGGATGAACCGAGAGCCACGGCAGAGCCTGGCAAGCTACCTGTGGTGTATTTGATATGCCAAAAAAGGAACAATGATGGATCTCATTCTCAACAAATGGAGACGTCACTGGTGCCTGCTCAAGCAAATCGATGAACAATGGGAAGACAAGTGATACAAGTGAAAATATATGTATATGTGCAGGGGTGCCCACCCAAGGATGCCAGATGTTGCAGATGCGCCGGGGTCCCCGACAGTGCCAGGAAGCAAGTTCCCTTCTACTTCGAAGCAGGCAGGGAATGGATGAAGACTCAGGAATCCAATGCAGTTTTAAAAGGCTTTACTTATCACAGGTTCAGGATACAAATCAACAATAGGAAAAACCCTGTGCTTAGGATTCCCAGCTAGAACCCCAGACACGTGTAGGCCAAGATGGTGGCCACCACGTATAAAGGCCCTGTAAAGAGGAGACAAAGACAAGACTCCAAGAAGGGTGTGAGCTCACAAAGAGAGAGCCCAAAAAGAGAGCCCAAAAAGAGAGAGAGAAAGCAGGCTGGTTTTATACACCTGCAACTCAGACCTCCCACTATTATGGGAAGCAGGGAAGGGTCAAATGCCCTTAGGTAATTTCTCCCAGCACCTCACCTAGGCAGTATTATATGCTAGTGTTTTGAGTCAAGATCTGCCTGGAAATGCCTTTATAGGGTAGAGAAGGGGGTTTCTGAGATGGCATGTCTCTGTACCAAAGACTAATACTAATGCCAGTTAAAAATTTCTCCAAGCCTTCACAAGAGTCTCGTCTACTTCACAGTAGTTTTGTATTTTAGTTCTATTTGAGTTATCAGGGAGTCATGCTTGCTTTCTTGGAGGCAAACAGCATCTCTCTCTCTGGTCTAATTACTTAGAGATCCAACGTGGGCAGGCAAATATGCTGGTAAGATCTAGCTAGTCCCATGATGATTGTGGTTGCATGAGAGAATATTTATACCAGCCAGTACAGAATACATGGTCAGATAAACTGCCACATTTAGACTACCCCCTATCTACAAAGTGACCTGCAGGAGGCAATCCAGGGCAGATGTAAGACTCTTAGAGGAGTCCTGCAACATATATGCAACTGTTTAAAATATAGATCTGCTACATATTAAGGGCATCAAGAATGAATTACTTCTGTATTACTTATACAAATAATACATCTATCACTTATACAAGTTCTGAGTTGAAGCTGAGACAGAAAAGCAAGCTACGTTTTGCCCCAAAATGTCATTCATGCAAAAAAATGTGGATTATCTCTCTGTACACTGCTGTACAGAGAGATAATCATCAATTGGCTGACAGTGAATTCAGTTCATAGGTCAGTGCAAATTAAACAATAAAACTTTTCAAAGGAAAAGGTTAAGACCAATATGATCTGTTCTCAAATGTTGACCTCTTTTTAGTTGAGATTTCCATTATTCTGACACAGCAGGGGGAGAGCTAATTACTCATTTCAAGATGCTAAGGTGGCCCTGGGGGTAGATGAGAGAGGGCAGCCCTGAAGGAGAAAACAGGTCCCCCTATGGGGTTTACTTGTTAGCGCTCTTTCCTCTGTCAACTTCAGACAGAAAGATTTTCAGCATCATTCAAGAAAAGTGTATCATATTAAAAGTGAGTACATGAAATATTAGCATTTTAATTTTAATAGTGAGAATTAACACATTTGGTTTTTCCATTAGCTCCTGGAACCGTTTGATTTGCAACAACAGGGGACAAGTTCACAGAGCAGGAAATTCCAAACACAATCCAGCAACTTGGAATAAATTTATATGCACAGGGACAACTTGCATCATGCAAAAGTAAAACCAGATGCCAGCAGTGGTATTTTCAACGTCACACTGGAGCAGAATGGGTTAATAAAACAGGACAGAGCTGACTAGACTTGGCCTAAGAATTTATTCACAAGTAACCTTCATAATGCAAAACACATGGAAACCTTGAGCAGGTTTTCGGTTCTCTCCACTCTTTCGAAGGACAATTGAAATAACTGATTTGATTCATGGGCTTTAATAGTCATTCCAAGACCCCAAAGAAAACAACCTTTTAGATATAGTTGGAGCCTCATTGATATCTTTGCTCAGTCTTTGTTCTGTAATGACAAAAAAGCTCTGTGTGCTTTGGCCATAATCATGTAGCGGCAACAAATGTTTCCCTTCTGCTTGTGTCTCTTACATGAACTGAACCAGTAGAAGTTCCAGTGGAAGACATAACTAAAGAGGCCAATATATTTGACCCTGAAAAAACTACCAGGTACTGATGAAGGTACAGATTGGACAAAGAGCAGAGCAATCAGATATCACTGAGATTATCACTGCCGCAAAGCTGTGTATAGAAATAAACTATCTCCCTCCTTGTTAGGTTTAGGTTTGACAAATTATGGAGTCAATAAAAATACTGTTCACACTATATATTAACTTGTATTACTTGTCTTCTTGTTGTTCATTGATTTGCTAGAGAGGACACCAGTAACATCTCCATACGTCCTGTCGCATGCTAGTGTAGCCCAAAGGCATCTGCTCACTCCAGGAACATGAAGAGCCTCAAACCATTCATCCAGGTCATGGGAATGAGGTCTGTAATTGTTACTGGTTTTTGGCATATCAATTACAACACGGGTAGCTTTCCAGGCTCTGCCATGATTATATGTATGTATGTATATATATATATATATATTATATATATATATACACACACACATATATACTCATATGTGTGCATATATACACATACACACAGACACACATACTTTATAAAATATGAATTTTTTATTTTGCATATACTATCTATATATGTGTATATATACACATTTACACATATGCATACTTTATAGAAATATAAATTTTATATTTTGCATATATTAGTCACATATATGTGTGTATATATTTATAATTAATTTTTTTTTTGCTTTTTGGGTCACAGCCGGCAATGCTCAGGGGTTTCTCCTGGCTGTGCACTCAGGAATTACCTCTGGCAGTGCTTGGGGGACCATATGGGATGCCGGGATCAAACACGGGCTGGCATGGGCCGGCTGCATGCAAGGCAAACGCCCTACCCACTGGGCTATCGCTCTGGCCCTAACTAAAAATGGTTTAGGCACAGGGGTGTATTTATATACCACCAAAAACAAAAAAAAAACTAATTTCACTGTATCAATTTATCACTATCTTCCTGTTGTTCATCGATTTGCTTGGGCAGGCACCAGTAACATCTCCATGCATCCTGTCGAAAGCCCAAGGGCATCTGAATGCTCCAGGGACAGAAAGAGCCAGGGACAGGAAGAGCCTCATACCATTCTTCATGTCATGGAATTGAGGTCCATAATTGTTACTATTTTTTGGCATATCAAATAAAACAAGTTATAAAATATTTCAAAGTTATATGCTGTACTAAAATACATAGAATACAAAACTGATGATATAAAAGATTTTTAATGACCAAGGTAAGTAACTTTAATTTATCTACCTTGTTGTGAAACTTCTCTTCATCATGCAAGATAGATATATGGGGAAAAACATGTTTTCAGTCCCCTAGCATCTAATAATTGCAATTCAACTTTTTTATTCCTATGGTAATCCTATAGAAATAAAGGTCTGAGACTGAGAAGAAAAGTCAGAGGTGAGATATTCTCTTGTGTTGGGGATGAGGGCACATTACATTCTGATTGTCTTTAAATTTGACTCCTTTTGATATCACATCTTCATTGAATCAAGCAGGAAGTACTTGTGCTGATAAGTAGCTTAAATCACCAACTATAGAATAAGAAGAGATCTCTGTCATGTGCAGTATATACACAGTAAAGGAACAACAAATGACCCAATGCCTCAGAACTGGATGTTTTGTCTATAGAACTGGGCTCACAGGGTGGAGGGTTGTGCCCTGGGATGGTGCAGGAGAGAAGTGGGATCTCTGGTATTGGGTGCAATGTCAGAACAGTAAAAACATAGAAAGTATAATTAAAACCTCGTAAATCATCACACCTCAATAAAAATGATAAAAAATACACAAACAAAAATATTTGGGCTTTTGATGCACTCACTTAGGGGCTAGAGATGTGTTACTGAGTGGCATTAACACTAAAATGACATTTAACCTTATTTCCCTAAATGTGGTTTATTTTTCACCTTTCTGGTCTAATTTTTTAATAAAAAATTAAATCAATTATTGATCACTTGTCACCTGTATTACTTGTCTTTGCGTTGATCATTGATTTGCTCAAGCCAATGCCAGTAACATCTCCATTCGTTGGGAATGAGGTCCATTATTTTTACTGTTTTGGGCTCAGGTAGCTTGCCAGGTTCTACCGTGACTCTGGGTTCATCTCAGGGGGCTGTCCGTCAACCAACCAGACCCCAGGCGCAGAGCCCTGAGTGAAGATAAGCCTGTGTCCTTTCTGCCACCTGCTGACACAGTCAGGCACTGCAGCCACACCTGCAACAGATATATACTATATATACAGTACATAGATATATATTCTATATATAGAGTATATAGATATATACTCTGTATATAGTGTATAGATATAAACTATGTATATATGTACTATAGAGATGTATAGATATATACTATAGATATAAATACTATATATAGAGAGAGATATTTCAACAGAGATATATACTATTTATACTATTTGCCGCAAATAATATGTTAACTCATCTATCAGGAAATGTTACAGATTTTCCAGTATTATTTTAATTCTAAAATATATACAACATGAAAGCTTTCTAAAATATATGTTCAAATTTTTCTTTCCTACAAAATTATATCAATTAAAAATAATAACTTGGGGACATTGGTGGTGAGAAATGTACACAAAATTGTCACTGTATCAGTGTATCACTTGTCTACCTGTAGATCATCGATTTGCTCAAGCTGGCACCAATAACATCTCAATATGCCCTGTCACATGAGAGATAGCCCAAGGGCATTTGCCCGCTCCAGGAACATAAAGAGCCTTTTTTGGACACAAAATAATATCAATTAAAATAATAACTTTAGGAACATTGGTGGTAAAGGGATAGATGTTGGAACATTGTATAATTGTTACCCAATTATGAACAACTGTGTAATTATGTATCTTATGGTGCTTAAATAAAAAACAGTTTTAAACAAATGACAGGAATAAGCTAGAGATTGTAAATCAGGTCAGGTAATTAACCTGAACATGACTGACCTGGGTTTACTCCCTAGTACTACACATGGTTCCCCCAAGTACTACCAGCAGTGATCTCTAAGCCATAAGCACTGCTGAGTATGATGCTATAACCAATAATAATAACATTAGATTAATTTTCCTTTAATCATTCTTCTGTTTCAGTACTTTCCAGTAGAATGTCAATGATTATCCTTAAAGGAAAGATGTGTACCGAACTCTGTGGAGAGTATATACCAATGAGTAACATCTAAAAATGAAATTTAAGACATCCTTTATTAAATTTTAATATAATTCTGATATGATAGACGGTATCAGGACAATATATCACTTTTACTTCCTTTGTATGGTTTCCTGGAAATAAATATTACCTGTTGGGAGAACAAAACCAGTAGAGACCTAAACTTTCATATGATCAGTCCCAAGGTCATTTCTGCCTTAAAAAATTATTAAGCATCCAAATAGTATTTCTCCATTAGACTCAAAGGTAAACCCAAGGTCAAATAATGGCATTTCATTTTTTTAAAACTTAGAACTAAAATGCTTAAGGACATCAATAAAGAGATATTTTCGGATATTCGGATATTCTGCAAGATGAATCTACCATGTGAAAAGAGTGTGTGAGTCACACAATCACTGGAGTGTGTGAGTTCTTATCTTCAAATGCCTCCAGATATTATAAGTTAAACACTGAAAATGTGGATCAAAAGAAAGTGCTTAGAATTTAGAAACTGTTTTCCAATGCTATTATACATTGAGATGTTTCTTCATAGAGCAAGATTTAGAGAATTTTCAGCTATTTTATATTAAGTTTTGAGATCTCTAGAAACAATTGGATGTTCAGGTAAAAAAATTCTTCTTCAATCTACTTACTTTGAAAATAAGCTTAAATGTTCTAGTTTGACTAAAAACAAAGAAAATAGATCTTTTCTAGTTGGACAAAGCCCATGTTTTCTCTTGAACTTATAGTTTCTTGCTCTTCTCAATCTAAGTAAAATGTTCAATAAAAATATATTAACCAAAATATTAAAATAAAATAAATACAAAGAAAATAGATTAAAATAATTCACTTATACACATACATATATCAATAATTTATAAATTAAATCATGTTCATCCAATTTTTTATTTCATGGTTATAAATAGAATGTTCTAATATTTACTGTTAAATGTGTACAATTTATAGGTAAATATATGTAAATAAACATATTATAAAATAGCTATAATTAAAAATAGTTTTCTGAGAAAATACCTATATTCATTATAAAAACCATGAGATGAGTAATATTATTGTCAACAAGATATAATTTTAATAATAGATCACTCTGGGCAAGAACTGAGTTCTGAAAATAGGTGAAAGAATATACATGATAACCTTTCAGTACCTGTATTGTGAACCATAAGCCTCAAAGGAATGAGAAAGAGAGAAAGAGGAAGAAAAGGACCTTCCATAGAATGAGGCGAGGTGGGGGAGTGGTAGTTGCAGTGGTGGCGGGAGGGAGACTTGGAGACATTCGTGATGGGAAATATACACTGGTGAAAAGACGGATGTTGGAACAATGTATGCCTGAAACACAACCATAAACAACTCTGTAACTGTGTATCACAATAAAAAATAAGCAAAAATATTTTTAAATGTCAAAAATAGAAAAAAATTGAAAAATGGCAGTAAACCACACACACAAAAATTTTGGGAGTTCCAAGATAAATATTATTTGATAATATAATAATTATATGATAATATAATATTATATAAGATATATATACATATATGTGTATGTATATATTCTTTTCTTGGAAAATATTTAAGATACTTTTCATAAAGAATATGTTTTTTATGCAATTCATGTTTGAGTAAACATTTCAGTATTTTTTGGCAGAGATTTTAATTTTGCTTTTGTCGGAAAACCAGATAACTAAGCTTCAATTTTCAGCATCACATGCAAGTTCCCAAGTACCACAGGACTGATCTTGACCACAGAGTTAGAAAAAGCCTGAGCACTGCCAGATGTAGTCCAACCATGCCTTGACCAAGTGCTGAGCATTAACAAGCCCTAGGGCATAGTACTCAGTCAAACACTAGTAAGACTTTAGAAATATCTATGTACACACATGTATCTGTTTACCTCATTTCCATTTGTTCAGGTGGGTGTGAGAATTTTGAGCCACATGCTTTAAACTATTACCAGTGTCTCCTAAACCATTAATACTCAACTGGCCTACAAACAAATTTCACTAGTTTGTAGGATTTTCCTCAGTTTATCAATTAACTACTTTACAGCTTATTTTCCATATGCCATTCAAATAAAATACCTACATGTATCATGCTGGAAACCTACAGTCACCTGGTGTTACCAGGGCATTCACTGAGGAACCCCTACACCATGATAGCAGCCATTTTCAACATCCGGAATCCATAGCTTGTAAGACCTCCACCCAAGACAGAAGCCAATCTCAAGATCAGCTTGTCAGAAACCCACATTAAATAGAAGACTATTTCACAGACACAGATGGAGATGCTACGGGGTTCTCCCAGTTTCCCCACAGTCGTGGTACATCGGTAAATGCAAAAAAACTTTAAGTGCCCACATGACAGAGTCTAGCAAGCTACCGGTGTAGTATTTGATATGCCAAAACCAGTAATAATAATAATAGACGTCATTTCCATGGCCTGGAAGGAATGGTTTGAGGCTCTTCATGTTCCTGGAGTGAGCAGAGGTCATTGGGCTATACTAGCACACAAACAGGGACAAATGGATATGTTACTGGCACCTGCTCGAACAAATCATGAACAATGGGAAGACAAGTGAAACAAGTGATGTATCATGGTATGAGGTTTAATCATTTACGAGCCTAGATTTACAAAGGACAGCTGACACTCGTGGGATCATGTGATCTCTAACTTCAATGTTACTCTCAAATGCTATAACTACAGAATTACAAAGAATCTTTAATGGGATGCCTGATGGCAATATGATGAAAATCTACTAGTAGCTTGTTGTTAAGTAGATATAACAGATCCATGCATTATTTCTTGTATTTAAGGAGTAGCTTTCACACTGCTGAATGAGAAAATGCGTAGTGATTGGTGTCACTTGCTAAATATCTAAAGCTCTGGAATGAAGACAGCTGTGGGCTAAGCCATCATCTTAGGGCACAATGTGATCAGGACAAGACCTTTATTACAGCATTTAAGTCTTTTACATCTTGCAAATGGAACGCAGAATAAACTGAAACAAGTGCTAGGACCTGGCAACAGGAGTAAAAAGAAGAGATTAATTCATGGGCCAAGTTATTCTCCAGAGTCAACAGAACATGCCTACGCATAAATCTGAAGACGCTAGATGAAAAAATATATATATTAATGGATAAGGAGATTCTTTTAAACTAACATTATTCCCACTGACAGTGCATTACTCGGTGTCCTGGAAATACATTTAGTGGAGTTTGAAATTTTCATGAAAGCACTTAGGTTACATAAGAATAATTTATTCATTTTAAATGAATATAATAATGAATTTTGTTTTTTATTGAAAAATGGGCTTAGGGGCTATTGCTGAGCTCAGTGTCCAGGGTTTTCTTGGATAACTAAGCACTGTGATGCCACCATCTAAATGTGGCCCTTGGCTGCAAAGCATGAGCTCTAGCTCTGCTCCTAAGATGTCATGTCTTTGCTTATTTAGTTTTGCAATTTGGGCTCACACCTGGAGGTAGTTGGAGGCAGATTTGTGTTTGACAGCTGCTTCTGGCAGTGACAGGAGATACCGGAGTGTCCAGGTGGTCACATGGAAGAATTCAGAGAAGTGTCCACACTCGGTTACTTCAAGGCAGTCATGTGTCAGAGAACCATTCACTGGAGAAACCAGGACTCCTAATATTTCCAGAGCATTCATGTAACATGAATGCAGCAGGGAAGCATAACGGTCTGCAAACCAAGCAACCTAGGGGAAATGAGCAGCAGGCACTGTTCAAAGCTTGTAGCATCTGGGGCCAGAGCAGAGACTGAACGGCATTTGCATTGATGTAGTTGACCTGTGTTCGATTTTCTAGAATCCCATATATTCCCCTGAGCACCGGCAGGAGTAATTCCTGAGTGCAGAGGTAGGAGTAACCCCTGACCATTGCTGGGTGTGACCTAAAAAATAAAAAAAAGCTTGAAGTTTCCTCGAACAAAGCAGTTATTTACAATTATGGTCATGCAACTCCAAAGTACAGAAAGCATGCATTGATAGAGCCCAGAATACTGATGCAGCAAGCTGAAGGCAAAGTTACTAGAAAATGGGGCCATCTAGGTCACTTTTTGCCAAGTTAGCACAGAAGACCATAGCTGCATAGGACGTTACATATTTTTTAAGAGCTCCAAGGAGCTAGTTTCGGTTCCCCAGTTTCTGATGTCCTAATCCTATGCTGAGTTCTCACTCTTTGTCTTTCGATGTCTGATGTGCATGGTCCTTGGTCCATGCAGTGCTGTTGCTGGTTCCATCAGAGTTCACAGCATCTTCCACTGTCCTTCTGGCCCGGTACTTTATGTGTTGTTGTGTCCAGTGTCCTATTGACCCATAACTTATCCTGTGGGCTTCTGTTCCAAACTACTCTTAGTCCCTTTGGTACTTCATCCTTTAGCTCAGTGTCTGTGAATGAGTTTGTTGCTGGCACTTTAGAGATGTGTCCACTATTGCTGTCCATGGTATTAACCTGTGGGTGAGGGATGCTGCTGCCAGTGACTGAACTGTGTCCACCGTCCATGTTACTATCCCCGCCCTTAGCCAACTCTGTTATCCAGCTGATCAGGGTTCCTTAGGTAGGAGAGATTTAAAATGTCCAATTGAAAATGCCAATTTGAACCTAGATTACCCAGTGCCCTCTCCTGCTCCACTTCCACTGTAATGGGGGAGAGGTTGCTGATGTGGCACGGATGATGCCTGAGCACCTGCTGTGGAGACTGACTTATTGGGAAAGGAGGCTCTCCAGGAATGACAAAGGCAGACTTTGTACCAGAACTAAAAGTTCCTGTAGGCTGAAGTTCTGTGAATAGTGAATGTTGATGGAAATAAAGCATTTCTCTGGAATTCTTGCCCAAAAAGTCTCCAAAGCATCTTGGAATACCTCAGAGACCCATCTAAGTCTTCATAGGACATTCTAACGTTCTATTAAAGTAAAGTATTCATTCCTCCTGAACTATTATTGTGGAAAGTATTACAGACACAACTGGAAGACCAGGAGAAATGGAGGTGGCTTGGTTTAAATAATGAGACACTGTCTAATTCATTCCATAAAATATATTGTAAGAACAGATTCTTCAAAATCAGATTGACCACAACAAAGTCTTCTACTTCACTCAACACCAACAACCTATCATGTGCTTAAAATGCCTAGAAGAAATTTCTATTTTAATAAGCTTTTAAGCTATTATTTTTGGAGGTTTTCTTGGGGGGGGGGAATTATTCAAGATTCACTCCTGTACCTGTGCTCAGATATCACATCTGGCAGGGCTCAGTGGACCATTATGTTGCTGAGAATGGAACCCAGGACAGCTGTGTACAAACCAAGTGTTCTACCTATTTTACTATCTCTTAACTTCATTTTGTCCTTATTTTTTTCTTTAATTAGTGTTGCAGGACACCTAAGGCCTCTGAATCTCCCCTGGATTGTCTCCTGCAGGTCATTTCATAGGTAGGGGGTAGTTTAAATGTGGCAGTTTATCTGACCATGTATTCTGTACTGGCTGGTATAAATATTATCTTATGCTACCACAATCATCGTGGGACTAGCTAGATCTTACCAGCATGTTTGCCTGGCCACGTTGGATCTCTAAGTAATTAGACCAGAGATAAATGCTGTTTGCCTCCAAGCAAGCAAGCATGGCTCCCTGATAACTCAAAGGTAACTAAAATACAAAACTACCATGAAGTAGACTAGACTCTTGTGAAGGCTTGGAGAAATATTTAACTGGCATTAGTATAGTCTTTGGTACAGAGGCATGCCATCTCAGAAATCCCCTTCTCTACCCTATAAAGGCATTTCCAAGCAGATCTTGGCTCAAAACATTAGCATCCAAAAGGGCCTAGGTGAGGTGCTGGGAGAAATTACCTGAGGGCATTTGACCCTCCCTGCCAGGGGAAGTTACATTTAGCTTACAGCTTTTCCCAGCTCTGCTAGGGATACTTTGAATCAACTCTGGGTTCTTGTAAACAGCTAGAAGGCTTCCTGAAGTTACTACATTTCTATAGAGCTATTTTCCTGTTTTCATCTTCTAGATAGCCCAACCCAGAATGGGCCGGCCTGGGAAGTTTGGGCGGATTTCTATCTATAAAATAGCTGCAAGGAGAAAGAAGCTATCTTTTTTTCCCTCTTTTGCCATTACGGCTTCCCTTGGCATTTTGTTTCTCTCCATTCTCTGTTGGGCTTCAACACGTGGTGGCAGCCATCTTGGCCTACACATGGCTGGGGCCTAGCTGGGAATCCAGAGTCTGGAGGTTTTCCCTGCTCTTGGATTGTATATCGGAACCTGTAATATTCAAGCCCTTTTTAAAAGTGCATTGGATTCCTGAATTTTCATCCATTCCCCACCGACTTTGAAGGTAGAAGGGAACTCGCTTCCTGGTACTGTTCGGGACACCAGGGGCTTCCCGACAAATTATCAAGTTTCAAACTTAGGTTCCCATGGATTTTTAAATGTGTATATGTGTTAATGTACATAACACAACTGACTTTGTTATTATGGGGAGGGTGTGGTGCAAAAAATAGTCTGGGTCCATAGAAAGCAACAGTGTACTAGTAATTGTTGGACATGATAATACCAGCCTAGAATTGAGCATTGAATGTAGGTAAAGGGATATACGTGATAACTCGTAAATGTATGTATTGCAAACCACAATGTATTAGAGAAGGGAGAGAGAGAGAGAAAGAGAGAGAGAGAGAGAGAGAGAGAGAGAGAGAGAGAGAGAGAGAAAGAAGGCAAAAGAGCTTGCCATAGAGGAAGACTGGGGGTGGGGCGGGAATCAGGGAACATTGGTGGTGGGAAGTGAACACTGGTGGAGGGTTGGGTTCTGGAACACTGCATGATTGAAAACCAAATATGAACATCTTTGTAATTGTATATCTCATGGTGGAACAATAAAAATAGTGTCTGGGCCAAACAGAGAGGTGCTCAAGTGGTACCCCTGGCTCTGTGACCAACCAACATGCTTCAAGGCTCATATGCTCAGGTGTCGTCAATCTTGGCCATTCTTGAAGGACAATACTCTGGAGCAGAACCAATTGCATGCAAAGTATGCCCTTAAATACATGCACTATCTCTCTAACTCACTTCTTTGGACTTTGGAAAGTAGTGCTCTTGCTACTCAAATATTATCATTCAAGAAAATTTCACTGATGACATGTTTTATGATCTTAATTATAATTTCTAGGTATTCTTTATGTATCTAATCATTCAAACCAATCATGGCAACTATATATTTAGTCCAAAGGCTCTCCTGTTATAAACATAAAACATAACAACTAAAAAACTACTTAGTGCCATCTAATGTTATACTTATGTTTGATTTATTCTTTAGTAGTGTCCAAACCTCCACACAATTTAAGCAATATACATTTTTGCTCAGTAGTCAATAAATTGTGCTATGATAATTTATAGAATGCACCTTGTTTTATTTTGATAAAATTATTTGCTGATTGCACTATTTTGTGGGATGTAAAAAACATAGTAGGAGTTTAATACCCAAGAGCAGTGGAAACAAGGGTGAGGACTGTCCACAGTTGGGAGGCTGCCTCAAGTGGTGAGAGGTAAAGGCAGTTGGGATATGACAGTGATTGTTATAAATGATCATTGTGGATGAAAACTAAGTGATGAACGTAGGTAAAGGTTTGAACATGATAATATCTCAGTATCTGTATTGCAAACCATAGTGCCCAAAAAGCACAGAGAGTGAGTGTGTGAGAGAGAGTGAAAGAGAAAGAAGAAAAGTGCCTGCCATGGGGGAGGGGTGGTGGCAAGAGAGAAACTGGGAACATTAGTGGTGAGAAATGTATACTGGTGGAGGGATGGGAGTTGAATATTGTATGACAAAAATCCAATCATGAATAGCTTTGTAACTGGGTATCACTGTATCACTGTATCACTGTCTTCCCGCTCATTATCGATTTGCTGAAGTGGGCACCAGTAACATCTCCATATGTCCTGTCTCATGCTAGTAGAGCCCAAGGGCATCTGCTTGCTCCAGGAACATAAAGAGCCTCAAACCATTCCATCAGGTCATGGGAATGAGGTCTATAATTGTTACTCGTATTTGGCATATCAAATATGACACGGGTAGCTTGCCAGGCTCTGCCGTGCGGGTGGCATACTCTTGTAGTCACTGCTGATCTCCCTAGCACTGCCATTATTCATTAATGAGATATAAATATATACCAGTGTTCTACTAAGTGTGGGAAATGGTAATGCCAGACTATAACTCAGCATGGAATATACGTGAAAACCTGAACGTCTATAGGGCAAGCCACATGTCGGGGAGGGGGGAGGAAAAGTGCCTGATATAGAGGTGGAAGGGAATGTAGGGGAATTAGTTGTGGGAATGGGGCACTGGTGGAGCGACAGGTGCTGGAACACTGTGTGAATAAAACCCAATTATGAAAATCTAAAGATATACACGGCCTATCTCACAGTGAATCAATTAAAAAATAATACTAATTCACAATTTTGGAAGAAATCATAATTTATGTGAGTGCATCAGAACACCAAAGTTAGAATATATAACTATTAAAATTACTTAATAAAAGTAATGTAGTTTCATATAAAATCAATGCAAATTTTATTATATACTAATCAACTCATTATTAATAATACTGGTTAAATATCTGAAGCCTGAGCTCTTCTTTGTTTGCAAGCATTGGTCTGCTCTATACCATTATTTTAAGTGCAATTTTTCTGACATAATGGGAGCCTTCTTCAAAGGCACTGCAATCTTTATATTAATGTCACTTGGAATTTCAAGGGCATACCTGATAGAGCAACATGTTATCATAAATATTTCTGACATTTATTCATTATACTTTCTTTAAAAGCAAGTTAATATTTCAAAAATAAATTAATAGTAACATCATTTCTCAACTCAATTATAAAATATGCTAATGTGTCAGACATTCTTAATGCATCAGGATTGGCTGGGGACTTCTCTAGCCAAAGTAAGAAGAATTTTAACAAGCAGAATTCCGTGGTGAGTAATTTAACCATATGGTCATTTGGCTTTGATTTAATTCAGCCATGAGTGTTTGGAATTTTATGGTGTATCTAGGATAGATTACTACTTAGAAAAAGACATTTTATAGAAATGGAAATAAAAATAGTGTGAAAAATTCACTTATTATATTTCTTTCTAAATTTTACAATGGCCTTTTCAAATTCTCCAAGGAAATATATTTCTTTTTCAAAAAGAAGTCATTAGAAATGACTTGAATTATCTCTAACTAACTCCAAAACTGCTAATGTGCATGAATTATAGTTTGGATGAACTTTGACTAATCAGAAAGTATCAAAACACCAGAAAATCTCTCATAATTATTTTGAGTATGCGCCAATATCATACAGAAAGAGTCAGAAACAATAATAGAGACAGAAAGACAGAGGGAGGGCAGGGTTTGGGAGACAAAGACATTACAGATATGTCGAGAGGTTTAAACACTGTCAATTAAAGATAAAAGAATGTCTGAAAGTTTACACAGTATATTAATTTGGGAAAAAATCCAGTAACACTTCACTTTGCCCACACTGATAGTACAGTGATTTTTTTTTTTTTTTTTTCTTTTTGGGTCAAACCCGGCTATTCTAAGGGGTTTCTCCTGGCTTTGCACTCAGGAATTATTCCTGGCGGTGCTCGGGGACCATATGGGATGGCGGGGATCGAACCCCGGCCAGCACAGGCCGGCCGCTGCAAGGCAAACGCCCTACCCGCTGGACTATCGCTCCAGCCCCAGTATAGTGATTTTAACAAAGGGCATTTGCCTTGCAGGTGGCATACTTGATATAATCCCCAACTCCACCCATATGGTTCCCGGAGCAAGCCAGAATTGGTTCCTGAACACAGAGTCAGTGTTAAAACCCTCAGCATCTCAGGATATGGACCAAAACACAACACAAAACAAAAACCAAATATTCCACAAATTCTCACTTGCACTCATAACCATAGACACCCACACAAGAGACACTGTCTTGAACAAAAGTCTGTTCAGGTAGCGCCAACTGTGCCTTTAGATGCACACCTGATTACAAAAGCAGGTTGCCAGTACAGCAACAAGCACGCGTCATCATGGATCGGCCTGGATCCAATTTAGACCGGAACTCTAAAAAATTCCTTGAACGTTGTCTTTTTTTTTCCTTTTTGGGTCCTACCTGGTGATGCTTAGGAGTTATTCCTGGTTCTGCACTCAGGAATTACTCCTGGCAATGCTCAGTAGACCATATGGGATGCTGGAGATGGAACCCAGGTCGACCCCATGAAAGGAAATGCCCTACCCACTGTACTATCGCTTTAGCCTCAAATGTTGTGTATTTAAAACATAGCCAACTTCTGTGGTGTGCTTTCATAAAGGATATATCACTTCAAACATCTGCATGTTCATTTTTAAACTAAGGATAATAATTCCCACCTTACTTCATCGCTAGTGACAAGAGTAATGGTAATTGAAAATGCCTCTATAAATACAAGGTTTTATTATTTCTTCTATTTTTGTAGCTGACAAAATTTTATCATCAAAATTGGTGAGGTCTGCAGGAGAAAGTATACAATAATAAATTGAAGCAAAGAAAAAATATATAAAGAGATATAAAAATGGGATTACTACTTAGAAAATACATGAGCTGCATTTTTAAGCTGACACAAATGAAAAACAATGGCACAAGGAAAAAATTCAGTCCAGCACCTAGTGCCCCAAAGCTGAAAAAAGAGCTGGAGAAAAATAATTGTGTCCTGTGATATTGGACAATATTCTGAACAGCATAGAAGTGTCTCAAGAAATATGAATATACCAAAAATATAACCAGAGGAAAAGTCACCAAACACTGAAATCTAAAATACCCACCATGATTATAACTCTAATTGCAGTTGTGTAACATTTTGTCATTCTTTTCCATTTCATTGTTAGCAGATTCCATGAAAACAGTCAACAGAGATCAGTGTTAATTTGGGATAAAACCGTTTGCCTATCTTTCTAGAAACGATTCTGACACCAACCCTAAGTTACTAACTTTCTCTTTCTCTCCTTTTAATTCATTTCATGTGATATTTTCCTGCTGGTGTTCATTTTCACTGCCTTCACCATCTGAAAGGTGCTTGCCCCCAATTGTCACCAATGCCACTCTATTCGCAAGGTGACACCTGGTAGCAGCTTTGTTATCACCTAAATCAGCATGACCAGTCTCTGTCACCCTGGACACTCTCATCTGCCATCCACTTTTCTGATAACATGCTCTCAACTAAGAACTTCAGCTGATTACAAAACAGAATAAAGTCATGGGAAGAACATGGGCAGGGTGATTCTATAGATGCAAATAGCAATTTAACACCTCAATCACCGTTACTAATTTTGATAATGAATTCACTTTTTGGCATTGTCTGATATCAGTATTAAATATGTTAATGAAAATATTTGAAGATTAGATGAGGAGAGAGATAAAAGATAAATACAAATATACTTTAATATATCTTAGCAAACAAAGAACATAGGTAACTAATTTTTATTAATGTTTCTTTAGGAATAAAATTAAACTGAGAAAAATAAAGTTTAATGAAATGTGTTCACATTTTAATAAGCATGGGAGCTGGTTAGAATTACTCAGTGTGAGGAAAATACTAGCCACATACTTCCAACACTTTCTTAGTATTGTTATCAGCTTTATTCTATTTCTTAATCATCAATATTTTTTCTTGAAATGTGCTGCTTCAATTGATTATATTCTTTCATCTGAATGGTCTTGGTGATGGAAAACACATACTTTTGGGGAGTGATACAGAAGAAATAAAGCAATGACTTATTAGCATTATGCTCAGAAATAGAAGAAAGTCATTCACATTATTTAACATAATATTCTTATTGTCTTCATCGTTTCTTGGTGTCAATCATACTTTGATTTCTTGACTCTGACCAAGTTACTTAATATCCTAAATGAGTTTTCACTAATAAGAGGATCAGTAATAAGCAACTTTTTTTCACTACTAAGCAAGATGCAGATCATGCATGTATACATCTTACTCATTCATTCATTCATTTATCCCTCTGGTCAATATTTCTTTAACATTCTTCTTTATTACATTATAAATTCATATACCAAAGGGTCATGTCTGCTTTTGTACTTCATTTTATTTTACTTATTATATGTATGTTTGAAATTTAAAAAAAATAAGTTTAAGCACATTATAATTAACATATAGCTATGATACTAGGCTTTAAATGCAATGTTTTCTCCACAAATAAAATTTAGAATGAAAACAGGGAAATTTGTACCCTTTGTATTCTATGACTGGTATTTCATCACTTGTATAGTAAATTCTCGATAACATTTGAAAGATTGATGAAAAGCTTGTTACCTTTTTACCAATGTGGATAAGTAAATGTTGATAGAAACTTACAGAGTCATCTAAACAGAAAACACTCTAAGCTAATATTATAAATACCTCTTTGAAATGACTAAGTATAACCGATAGGCCCTAAAATAAGTTCAAACTATTTGAGCATATAAGGATTGGTTTGAGTCAATCAATAATTCAACTTGTAAACTGTTAAGTGGAATTATCAACTGAAAAACTTAGCCTAAAAACTTTTTTATTTTAGTGTATCCAGGGGTAGATATCACCGGTTGATTTGGGGAGATCTGCTTAATTCAGTAGAGCGAAATGTCTCTAATTCCCCCTACACAGTTGCTGAGGAAAGAGTCACTTCCATCTACTACACCAATGTATAGCTAAAATTGCCAGATGTGTCAAAAGAGAAAGTACCAGGTCACATGTACTTCAGTGCAGTAATTAACATATTTTTATATCTTTTGTTTTCACAAACAAAATATACAAAATATATAACTGTATTTTTGTCATAAAAAGATACATTATGTACTAACCAATTGACATATGGATACAAACATATATGAAAAAATAAGATATTGGTTTGAACATAATTATATATTATAACAATACAAGTGCATGTATATGCCAAATAACATAAACCTACATTATAAAATATGAATGCATGCCAAATCATGCATTTAATCATACACTCATATCATAATTCTAATAGGAGGGAATTTATCTTATTTTTTTCTACCACTATATCCAAAACAAACCATACCCCTTGAAAGACATTCCTTAAGTGACCATGAAAAAAATGGAAGAGAAACTTGTTTTTTTTTGTTTGTTTGTTTTGCTTTTTGGGTCACACCCGGCAATGCTCAGGGGTTTCTCCTGGTTCTGCACACAGGAATCACTCCTGGCAGTGCTCAGGGGACCATATGGGATGCTGGGGATCGAACCCAGGCCGGCACAGGCCGGCCACGTGCAAGGCAAACACCCTACCCTCTGGGCTATTGCTCCGGCCCCGAAGAGAAACTTGTTTGATAGCAATGTGGTACTGTGCTAGAATAATAAAATTCAGCACATATAGAAAGGACTGTTAACTATAACAATAATAAGATGACCACAAAAGCAAAAGCAAAAGAGCTGATATACAACTTCTCCAAAGAAGATACCCTTATGGCCTCCAGTGTTTATCACCCTTGACAATCACAGAAATGTAAATTGAGACACAAATAAAATGTCACCTCACACCTTTGGGCATTTATCAAAAAGTTCTAAACAATCAATGTAAGTAAGAGTGGATTACCAAACTGGTTCAGTCTCTATGAAATATGAAAGGAGGATTTATCAAAATCTGAAACATAGAACTATGATGACTATGTTTAAGCAATTCTCCTTGATACCTAACCCAAGAGCACAAAGACACTAATCAAATGATATGAATGTATCCATATTCAGTGAAGCTCTGTTTACAATCTCCATGGTTTGGAAAAAATCTGAGTGCTCAAACACTGTGAGAGAATGAATAAATTGTGGCAGGTATACAAAAACGGGATGCTTAGCTGTGGCAAAAGATGAAATCTTGCACTTTGCAGTAATTTGGATTTAACTTTTAGAGTAAGCCATGTTAACTGAGAATGAAAAAAAAAATACCAGGTTAACTCATCCATATGTTTATAAAGAAGTTAAGTAGGGGCTGAAACAACACAGCTCAGCGTACCCTGAGACCTGACAGGGGTGATTCCCTGAGCAATGCCAGCTATGGCCTCAAAACACGCAAGCACGCACACACACACACACACACACACACACACACACACACACACAAAAATGAGAGAGAGAGAGAGAGAGAGAGAATACAAGGGTAATAACCATTAAAAAAATCCTTATACTATGCTGATGTGACTTTAATTACCAAAGTTGGGGAGGAGCAATATGGACAGTGCATGAATAAATTTAATTAATTAAATCAATGTTATTATCTAAAACTGTAACTAACTTACCATCATATCCCACTGTAACTTTTTTTTTTTTGCTTTTTAGTCACACCCGGCAATGCTCAGGGGTTACTCCTGGCTCTGCACTCAGGAATTACTCCTGGCGGTGCTCGGGGGACCATATGGGATGCCGGGATCGAACCCGGCCGGCATGAGCCGGCCGCGTGCAAGGCAAACACCCTACCCGCTGGGCTATCGCCCGCCCGTCCCACTGTAACTTATTCTAACAACATATTTGAATGAGTGACTGATTTGCTACCTAATTAACTTACCTACTTTCCTCAATGAGTGAGTGAATAATGCACGCTTATTTTTACTTTTGAATTTAATTAATCGAAGCTGTTAATTATACACATTTTTCTTTGAGTTTTAATCTGAATATTGAGAAGTCACATATCTCAAGCTTGTTGCGTTTTTGTAGTGCTTTGGTAAAGAAATTTGTCTTTGAAAAAGAGGCAATCACATTTGTCAGGCAGCAGTTAATAGTATCTCAAATAAGCACATATTAACAGAATCATGGAAGAGGTGATGGTCAAATTTACGATGGAAAATAGAATTATAAGATTCACTGACTCATTTTATGGTGTAGGAGGAATGAAGAGAAAGGACCTGACTAGATTTTCTGCGTTTGAAGAGCTGAGTTGTCATTTATTGGGATGATGAGGACATAGAAAGAAGTGAGCAGGTAAATGTAAGGGCAAGGGACAGAAATGGGTTCTAGAATGCAGCTTCCATCAATTCAAAACTGACTTGCTAGTTACAGTTGTCTTAGTCAGGGAACACTGACAAGACTGAATCTCTAAAGAAAGGATTAAAGTAGAGGTAACATTTGAGACTCATCTGTATTTGAGAGGCATTCAAAGCCATATTATTTGAAATGATCAACCAAGGAGGAAGTATTGAGAGAAGAGAGGATCTCTGGGATACCGGAAAGAAAGAACATTAGATAACTCTAATTAGATAACTCCTTCTAGGGTAGGAAAGAGATTTCAAAACTATGTGATGGGATGGGAAAATAGAAAGGGGGATGTTTCCAAAAAGAATATATCCACATACACAAAATGGTGCTAAAACTTTAAATTATGTCTCTTTGATTTAGTAATTGGAGGCCACAAGTGTTTGTAAGTGATTGTTCCAGAAATAATGCAACACGCATCCTAAATATGAGATCTTTTTAATTGAGGTTATGTACAATGTTAATTACATGGTACACAACCCCAAGTTTCCTTCAAGATTACACAGCCATATATATAGTCATGTGTTCAAATTCTGATCAAAATAAAAGAATTACAGAGCTGCCCGCGGCCAGCATACAGGGCCTCACGGACTGCTGGGGAGGCTGAGCGCTGGGCTCGCGCCAGGCCTAGCTGACCATTGAACCCCGAGGAGGGCAGATGGGTTTTGAGAGGGCCCGCCGCCTCTGGGGGGGTCCCAGAAGCAGCCGGATGAGACTCGCCCATCACACTAGCCACCATTTTGCTGTCCGACGCTGGGAAACTGCCTCACGACCAGATCAACAGAGCAAAACCAGTTTGAGCCCAGGTCGTGCGGCTGCAAGCGGCCGCGCGGTCCACTAAAAATAGTGAAACAGTAATGTCTTTTAATGCACTGCATTCCACGAAGAGCAGGAAAGTTTGTTGGGAAGGAGATATAAAGAGGAAAGAAATGACATACAGAACCCGCCAAGTGGTTGAGGTGCGGGGGGGGGAGGGAGGTGGGGACATTGGTGATGGGAGATGGGTTTGGGTGGAGGGTGCGTGTTGAAACACTGTAGAACCAAAGCTCTACATGAGCATCTTTCAATTAAAAAAAAAGGTGGAATCTACCACAAACATGTGGGAATCAGTGGTTAGGTAAGACAGAGAAGGGAACAGTGTGCTAATATTTGTCAAAAGTGATAATACCAGCCTAGAACTGAGCATTGAATATAGGAAAAAAGATATACATGATAATCTCTAAATGTATGTATTGCAATCCACAATGTGTAAGAGAAGAGAGAAAGAGAGAGAGAGAGAAGAGATAAAGAACTTGCCATAGAGGCAGGCTAGGGAGGGGGAGGGAAGTGAGGACATTGGTGGTGGGAAATGGGCACTGGTGGAGGGATGGGTGCTGGAACACTGTATGACGGAAACCCAAACATGAACATCTTTGTAATTGTATATCACATGGCGGTGTAATAAAAATTAAAAAAAAAAAGAATTACAGACACAAAAAAGTCAGAAATACTTATCAGGAATTGTTAAATGTTGAATTAATGCAGCTGACACAATAAAACGTACAGCACACAAAAATCAATCATAGGTTGGCCTAATTTAGGTGTATCCCTGCATCATACTTAATCTAAGGTTATGTGGTCAGAAATAAGATTAGTTTTTACAGAATCACTGCCATAATAAGGTATTGATTCTGCTAGGGTCATATTTTTGAGGTGCACAGAGAGGTATAATTAAATTCTTTACATTTGATTATTTTTCTTTTTATAATATAAGTGCCTAACAAGATTGATTGCTAAATCATCCACTTAAAACACAATGCCACCTATCTATCTATCTATCTATCTATCTATCTATCTATCTATCTATCTATCTATCTATCTATCTATCTATCTATCTATCTATCTATCTATCATCTATCATCTATCATCTATCATTTTATCGAATATATAATATGCTTATATGTACAGTAATAATAATGAACCTCATTCCCAGTGAATGGAGACATGGCTTGAGCAAATTGCTGAACAACGGGAAGACAAGTGAGAAGTGACATACATTTGTTTTACTTAGAGAGAGAGGGAGAAAGAGAGAGAAAAGAGAGAGAAGAGAGAGAGAAGAGGAAAAGTGCCTGCTATAGAGGCAGACTAGGGAAAGGGAGGGAATCTGTGGACATTGGTGGTGGAAAATGAGCACTGATGGGAGGGATGGGTGCTGGAACACTGCATGACTGAAACCCAATCATGAATATCATTGTAATTGTATTATGCCACTCAGTGGTAAATTAAAATTAATTTTAAAGAATGTTTTACTTAAAAAATGAGTAGTAACACATTCTCAGTGGATTTAAACAGATATGTATATTTTTCTATGACTCCACCTTCACATTAATTTCTAAATCTCTATTGAGGTATAACATGCATACAAATAAATACACAGAGCACAGGATTTAATGGTTTTCCAGAAGCCATATCCCCATGGAGTCAGCACCCAGATCAAGAAAGAGGGACATTAGTAACATTCCAGCAGTCATTTTGCTGTCGTCCATGGGTACCCCCACTATGACTCTTACAGTTAAATTAATATAAATAGGTGTCTTGTTTCTTCTATTCAACATTATGTGTATGAGTTACCATCACTCATATTGAAGGCCATTCATTCTCATTGCTTTATAGTATTCCATAAGTGTTTATCCATTCTCTAGGGTTTGAGTTTAAAGTTGTTATGACCTGCTGTAAGTATTGTTATTTAAGAGTTATATAAGGAGCAAAGTCAATAAGCTACAGACTAGACCCACAACTGCACTTTTCGATCCATGTGGAGCGGCCCATGGAGCCATGGGAGGACAGTAAAAGCTCAGCCCCCTGGCAGAGAGCAACATAGCATCTAGGGCCAGCAGACACATGTGTAAGGCCACACCAGTTGGACTTGGAGAGGGGATGAGGGGCCCTTCCCCCCATCCCTTTCATCTCCATGCCTCAGCCAGCATGGCTATGAGCAGGCAACCACCACAACCAGCAAAGCTGGATAAGCTACAGACCAGACTCACAGCTGAGCAGGCATGCGGCCACAGAGCGGCCATGTGACAGACTTATATAATAATCAAATTTAGGACGAGGTCTTCCCAGGATCTTGCACATACATACACTGTAATGATCATTGTAGGTGTAATAAACTGGGTGGATGATGGGGAATGGGGAATGGTAATGTCAGACTAGAATTCACCATTGAATGTACACATAGAGACTTACATTTATAAATGTAAATATCTGTATGGTAAGCCATAGTGTGTAAGAGAACAGAGAGAGAAACACAAAGATGGAGAGAGAGAGAGAGAGAGAGAGAGAAAGAGAGAAAGAAAAGGAACCTGTTATAGAGGCAGCTGCAGGTGGATGGGAGGGAGTGTTATGAGAATGGGGCACAGGTGGAGGGTTGGGTGCTGGACAACTGTATGATAGAGACCCAATTGTGAACATCTTTGTAATTGTATATCTCACAGTGGTATAATAAAAAAAACATTTTGTTTCCCCCCCCCACCCAAAGTTTCTCAATGATCAGAGCTAAAGAAATGGTATCTTTCAATTGTAGAACACTCCATCAGTGCTAGCCCAGCCACAACACTTGTTAGAAATAGTGTGACATATTTTAAAAAATAATTCGTACAAATTTTATTAATAAGTCAAATTGCAGGGCCAGAAAGATAGCACAGAGTTACTGTACTTGTCTCAAATGGAAAAACCGTCAAAATATATTCCATATTCCTTATATTTTGTTATATATACCACACTTGCCAAAGGTCAATTAAAATTTAGGTTCATTTACACCATATTCAGGGTAACAAAATATGTATATAAATTCTAAGAATCTATAGAAAATGTTTCTGATTTTACTATGCTAATATATTTCATAAACAGAATATCTTTTTTTTCTTTGCTTTTTGGGTCATACCTGGCATATGCTCAGGGATTACTCCTGGCTCCGCACTCAGGAATTACTCCTGGCGATGCCCAGGGGACCATGTGGGATGTCTGGGATCAAACCTGGGTCTGGCCACGTGCAAGGCCAATGCCCTAACCGCTGGACTATAGCTCCGCCCCTCTATTTTTAATTACTGTGATATATAAACAAAAAAAGGAAAGACTTAAATATTTAAAAAATCAAACTTATAGTGTTTTGATCATGTACGTAGCACTAGAAAAAATGTTTTAATTTTAATTGGAGAATACAACTTACAGTAGAGGGAAATGAAATATCAAATAATTATCCAAAATAATACATTTTATATTTAATATTAAAGAAATTATTCAAATAACCAATTATCATCATAAAAGATAAAATTATGCTTAAATTTTATCTTCCGATTTAATTAATCTTTGGGGGATATTGTGTATAGTGCCAATGTAAACATAGAAAATATGAAAGTTATAACTGCCTTAATGTTAAATCATTACATATTTTAAAATAAAAATGGTTTTAAAAACAAGAAAATATTTCCCAGAAGACAATGTATTTATCAACTTAGATATTAATATGAATAATATTATCTCTCTTTTCCCACAGGATAATCACAAGTTCTTTTTACTTTTGATATATCTTCAATTAGCTTATATTTCAGAATTGCCTAATAAGTACACTTGACAGAGTAAATTTGCAAATGCTAAAATACATTTGTTGATAAGCATATGATTAGCTATATTCTGTAATTATGTAATTCATCAATCTATTACATAAAATGCTTAAATATCATCCTATAAAATTTTATCTTAGTATCTCAAATCACTAAAATCATTTTTAACTTTTAGAACGATTTTATTTATCTAATGTTTTTGATTGAGGTATCCTTGTCATAACAGTATTGGAGTTGTAGCTTCTGAGCACTTGTGCCAATCTCTCTGCCATATTATTCCACGTTACTTTCCTTTAGTTTATCCTCAGATAATTAATTCCACTGATCAGGATGTTTCATTGGGAATTGTTTAATCACATCTCTTGTTTTTATAAGTCTGAATTTGAGCAAGACCATCCAGTAATTATTTCCTTATTTCTGTCTCACTTCACTTATCTTGGCACTATCTCACTGTGACCAATTTGTAGCAAATTGCAAATTTTCATCTTCTCTAATATCTGAGCTGTATTTTCATTGGGTGTACATTGTATTTTCTTTATTCACTCATCTTTTGTTGGACACTGGATTTATTTCCCAGAACTCCACCATTATGATGAACATGGTTTGTCTATGTTTATTTGGATCAACATTTTTGTGTAGAACAACATCAGAATTACAGAAATAATAGGAACATCAGTCATATAAATCTCCAATCCATTTCCCCCTATTACTAACATATTAGAATGGTGCTTTGTCAAATTAATGAGTCAATTATTTTACATTATTATGAACTGAAGTCCACAATTTATTCAGACTTTTATAAATTTTGCCAAGATACATGCTCTGTTTCAGGATCTCATTAAGGAAACTGCATTATATTAAGACTCCATATATCCTAGATCCTCACAGGATATAATTTTTAAAAATACACTACATTTATAAAGCTTAAGTTCTTTGTGTTCTAAAACATACTCTATTTCTTCTCCTTCTCTTAGAAGACCATCACAGTCTCAATATAGAGCCTTAGCTACATAATTTCATGTGAAGTAGCAAATAATTATATAATACTCTTAAGATTTTATACTATATACCATTTCATTTAAATAAAGATACACTAAGAAATTGCTTTCTAACAAAATCCATTGATTCAGAGTGTTTATTCCAACATCAGTTATTTTAGGCTAATGTATATAGTAGCAATAACCTTTTTAATGACTTAGAAGGTCCTAATTCTCAATTGACAGGCCAATGAAATTCAACTGCACACTTTCTTTACTCTCAGGCCAGGCTAAAGAAATAGTTACTCTCTGTGACTTGATTAGTTACTATCACACCAACCTCACTTACAGAGGTAGGGCTGGTGTGATAGTACAGTAATACAGTGCTTTCCTTACATACACCTAATACAGGTTTAATCCCTAGCATCCTATACAGTTTCTTGAATACCAGTAGTGATACTTAAACACAGATCCCGGAGTAAGTCCTGAGATGACACACTGGGTATGTCTTTATATATACATATATAAATATATATGACATACTTTATATATATATATAAAGTGAAGGGAAAAGAATAGAATAAAACAAAAGTCCCTCTTTAGGGAGAGAGGCAAAGAAACAGATTGCTAAAATGTATTGCAATGGGAGAAGGGGTGTGGATGGAGCGAAGTTTTGGGTGATTTTGTAGGTGAATACCTTTCCCAAGATAAGGGCCTGAGTTTGTACACAAAAAATCAGAGTTGTCCAAGTTCACGAAAGCTAAATAAGTTTCAGTGATTTCAAAAGAATCACCAAGCTTGAGAATGATATGGGACAGAGTGGAAGGATGAGGCAGAGGATGAAGGCACTGAGACAAGGCTGTTGAATAACATTGTATTAGATGGTTAGTGAATGAGTTGTACATAAAGGAGGATATGTCCTAGAATATCTCAGATGAATGTTCAACATGAATGGCCATCCTGATAGCCAACTATTAACCTTAGAAATGGAAGCTTCATTATATTCTTTTCCTAACATTAGCCACTGTTGGGATGGCAATGGGAGACAATGGGTCTTTTTGGGGTAGGAGTTGATAGAGACAGACTACAAAACAAAATCAGATTTTAGACCTAATATGAGACGTGAAGGGTTGGAAGGCCTCTGGAGATTGTTCCCTGGAATTTTTTAAAGCACCAGAATGACAAAGTAACTCACAGTTGAATTTTAGACATACAGTGTTTCATCACCAACCTCACCAGCAGTGTTGTCTTCCTCTACAAGTGTTCCAATGTTTCCTGTCCAATCCCCCAAACCCTATGGATAGAGCTTGTAGCTCATTTCTTTATTTTCCTGTTGGTGGAGGACAGTGCTCAGCCTAAGCTGGGGCATTCCCAGTGACACTCAGCCATCCAGGTTAAAGGATCCAATTGCTAGGTAGGTGACAGGCAATGGTCAAGAGATGATAGAAGCCATCGTGATCTAAGTGCTCAGAAAACCACGTGGCCTAAGGGCTGAATGTGGGGTCTTGTGCCTCTGCACCTGAGATCTCTCAAAAGTCTCATAACATTTCTCATCACAATGGTATTATTATAAAGAGCTGGAACCTCTGAGAAATGAATCTTTCTAATCAGAGCCAAAAGCATATGTTGCTCTGAAAGGACAGCCTTAAATATTGAGAAAACTTCTGTTTGTGAATCTCCTGGAGTTCCCCACAACACACACACACTTACACAAACAGACACACACATGAACATGCACAGAAACAACAACAACAACAAGAGGTTGAATGTACAGAGCCACTAGTAAATCCTGAGAGCAATGGAATGTGTCTCCAATACATGTTCCACCTAATAAGGCAGGGAGATTTTCACTAAGACAGTTTCCATTTTCACAGGCTGTCTGCATTCTTTTCTACTTCAGAAAAGGAGACAAATTTCAAGAAGGGTGAGACTTTGCCAAAAAGAGCACACACTACAAGGCAAATTTTTTTTTAAACAATGAAGTAAATGATTGAAACTTCTATATGGAAACTTCCCTTACAATTTTGAAAACTCCTTGTAAATGTTAAGAGTATAGCTACAGAATTTATACTATAATGATATCAAGTCATTGTGTTGATACTTACACAACTGTACCACAATCACGAATTCTTTTAATTTGTGTATTTCCAGCTGTGGTGTGAAGTTCCACAAACCACCCTCCTACATTTCAAGGGGAGCACTGATGGAAATTCTTTAAATGAGAGTAGATGGCTTTCCTGCAGGACCACACAAAAAGGAAACCAAGTTGGAAGAGATCATAGTTGGCAAAGGTTGAGAAGCACTATTTCAGAGTACAGATCCAGGGCAAGCTCCAGAAATTAGGTATAAATCACCCAACTTTAGATGACAGTTGTTTACTTGAAGAAAGCAATAAGCTTTGTAGAGGAATTAGTACAGGAGAGTGTTGGGGCTGTCAGGGTCCCCAACAGTATTGGGTTCCATTGGGTTCCCTAGCTCCGCTCAGGGTCAGCAACCGTTCCTCTGACTGATGGACACCAGTGTCAAAAATCTGAGGCTTTAATTCCACATACTTTATATCCCAATTCAGTCCACACCAACACACACACACACACACACACACACACACACACAAATACATGACCCAATAACTGCTGGAGATCAATCAATACAAAGGGTGAGGGCAAAATATTACCTAAGGTTAAATGTTCTTTATTTCCCTAAACAGTGAGGTAAGGTCAGGCTTCCTCTTACCAGTGCAAAATTCCCTGCTTGTGAGGGTTATAGGGTGGAGTATTGTTTTGTCTCTTCTTGGCCAATAAACAATCATTTCAATAATATAGCTAGTCATTTTGAATAAGCACAGTAAGAGAGACAGGCATTTATTTACACCCAAGATTAAATGTATAGTGTGACCTTTCCTGGGGAGATCACATCATGTAACCCAGACTACGTTCCCCTCACCAGATTAATCAGGGTCCTATCGCCAAAAACCTCAGAATGTAAGGCAACAGTTCTAAGCTCTCTACCTTGGCTGTATGATTGTGCACAGATTATGTAAGGTCAAAACTAAGCTGTTCTGACCTTGCTCTAAACCTGGCCAGAGCAGGGCTTACCGTTGTTTCACTTTTAATGTTCTAATGAGGCCAGTGTGATCTTTTCCTGGTTCCATCCAGACCCAAGTAGGATCCTCTTTTGGCAGTGTGAGAAATTAGAATTAATCTAAAGGCTACTGAGTCTTATAAGTTATGAAATATAGCGAAAGCACAGGAGTAAATAATTCAAAGTTGATTAACTCACAAATGCACCTCCGGACTATCTTCCTATGCCTATACAAAAAATCCCCTTTAACATAAGCATATGCAAAAGATTATAGGAAGGAGAAAAACAATCCTTCATTAGAAATACAAAAACCCAGGGCTAGCAATTTGGGTGTAACCAACAGAAGAGGAATTTCTATTATTTGAGAGGAACATCATGCAGACTAAGTCTGGTATGTTGTCAAACTGGGTACATGAGAGAAGTGAATATTTAAGAAAGAATATTTAAGAAGTCCAAGTGAGATCATTGCAGACTTGGTTTCATAGCAGGAATTCGATCTTAAGAAATTTAGAATCACATGCCTATATTTGTGAAATAAGATCATCCCAGCAGGTAATTCTAAGTTGTATATAAGAGTTTCTCCAGGACTATTTAAAAGTGTCAGTGTTTGTTTTACTAGACAAGAACTGTCATGAATTTTTACTTATCCAGTGTTGATTTTTGGGCTTTGTTTCATAGCAATAGCTACTATTAAAATCCTTCAAATGAAAGGTCCAGTCAGCAAAATGATGAAAAATACATTGCTCAAAAACAATTCCTATGAAACCAATCAGATATTTGCCTGGGGTGAGGAAGAGATAGAATTTATCTGTGAGTTGGTTTTATATGGTATCCCGCCGTGGATCCAAATCTTCGGCAAATTTGCTTTTAAAAAAAAAATCGTGAGAAAAATTTCAAAATTGCTGAGGAACTTAATGGCACTTTTTGGAATCTAGTGTATTTGCATCACCGATAATTGAATCCACTAACTTTCATTTATTTGTTTAGACATATAGTTTTGATTCTGAGAAGCCTTACCCTCCTAAATATTGCAAAACGGTCTGAAGTATCTATTTATCATTGTTAGCCACAAACATTTCTGAAAGTCATTTGCATATTTTATATTACTGTTAGAACTGGACTTCTACCAACATTGAATCATTTGAAATTTCAGGCCCTATTTTTCTTCAACTATTACAGTAAATTTTGAAAATATCAGGGTTTAAAATTTATACAACTGTGCCTGTTCTTTGTGTTTTAGAAAAGCACATGGTAAGTCATAGAAATTAGCATTGCAAGAACTTGCATCTTTAACTCAGCAAAGATGACATTATAGAAGACTCTTTGTAGCCTGTAAACCCAAAGGAATTTCAGAGTTTGTCATGTTAATGAATAAAAAAGGAATAAAATAACAAGGAAACAGCACCTAAAATTTGCATTGCTGTATCAAAGAGCATACAAAGCCAATGGAATGATGCATTGACCATAGTTTAACCCCTTCAAATATTTCTTTAAAAGACACTCAAATATTGAATATGAGAAGGGTAAGTTAAATGTTCTATAATGTACAGTCTCTTCTGTAATGGCTGTGTGTAACAGAATTCTGTCACCTTTTGATGGTATCAGCTTCAACACAGAAATCTTTGGTCTCTGCGACAAGAAATAAATAAACTGGCTGTTCCCCATAAGGATTTATAGCTGTATCTAGAAAATCATGTATATCATTCTTACCCATACTGTACTGGCCAGAAATCAGTCACATAATCTTCCTGCTAGGCTCAGGAAATACGACACATCCTGAGAGCTCAGAAAAAATAAAATCTCCTTAGACGAAACTTTTCCACTGTTGAAGCAGTTTTCCCCAAAGTACTTTCCTTTCGATAAAAACTACCTAAGTTTAAGCTTTTACAAACCCACATATAAAATTAGTCTTTTATAAATGACCTCAATAGTTTTGTCTTTTTACTACAAGCTTAAGAATAAAAGATGTTTCATTGGAAAGAACTGTGCTTCAGTCTTTTGAAAGAAACATGCTCCCAAGGGAGTCTCATCTTGATTCTTCCAGAAAAAATTGGCTGTGTGTTCCGTGGGGCCATTTTCCTTCTGGAAAAGGAGCTCTACTTTCCTTTCAATGGAACTGGTATTTCTCTGCTCCAAAAGACTAAAAGATACAATTACTTCATGAATTTAAAGGTTGAGAGTAAAATTGGACCTGAAAATTTTTGGAGTTTTGTAAAAAAAAAAAAAGGCAAGCTAACCAACATAAAGGGTTCAACCTCAGACTGACCTGAGTTTTCACAGCACCTCAAACTCTTGGCTCTCTGATCTTCTTTAACATACCCTTGTGCCCATACCTGCCTTTGTCTCTCTGTCTCTCTTTTTATCTCCCTTCCTCTCTCTCCTTTTGGGCATTTTGTTTGTGATACAGATGCTGAGAAGTTATCATGCTTGTTCCTTTACTTATTTTCAGGATGCAGTTCTTATCCAGAGAGTTCATTACCAACTATCATTGTCATAGTTGATTCTTCTCTATCCCAACTGCTTGGCTCCCCAGCATTTGAGGCAGGTTCCCACCATGGACCAATCTTTCTGGCCATTGTTTCTACTGTCATTTTTGTAATAGTCTCATATTAGGCATTTCCTCAAAAAGCTAGAAACTGAGCTTCAAATGATCCAAAAATACCTCTTCTGGGAATAAGTTCTGGAGGCCAAATACAACAGAAATGTTACCACAGTATATGCCCATTGCAGTACTATTCAAACATTCAGAATCTGAAAACAACCCGACAGCTCAAGAACAAAATGACTGGTTAAAGAAACCATTGTACATCTACACAATCCATGCAGCAGTTAGGAAAAGAGAAACTATGAAATTCACTTGTAAGTGGATGGACACAGAGAGTATCATGCTAAGTGAAATGAATCCACAAGAGAGGAACAGACCTAGAATGATTGTGCTTATCTGTGGGTTATTCATTTTTTTTAAAGCTATGCACAATGATTTATGATAGTGCTCATAAGAATTAATGCTTTAGGGGGCTGAGGGTCACTACAGTGGGAGGGCATTTGCCTTGCTTGCAGCTGAGCCAGCTTGATGCCCAGCATCCCACATGTTCCCTGAGCACCGCCAGGAGTAATTATTGAATACAGAGACAGGACTAACCTCTGAGCATCGCTGGGCAATGATGCCGAAAAAAAAAAAAGATGCCGAAAAAAGAATATTTCAAGTGTACAACATTGCCACACCCTTGTACCGCAGCCCAAGCTACTCTGGGTTTATTCTCAACAGCCCCATGCACACATATAAACTAGCACTCTACATATTGAGCAAACTCAGTTCTATGATCTCAGGGTTGATTAGCACCAGCCCTTCTTAATCTCTCTTCTAATCCACACAGGAATAAATCATTCAGTGCCTGACCTTCTACCCATCACCCCTCTTGCCTCAGCACAGTGACTCTCCATTCAAATTTGGGGGAACTGAAAGAATTCATGTTTGACTTAAACAGTTTTTGAAAAAACTACTACACACTACGAAAGGTTCTTTTCTCTGGGGTCCATAATCTGGCTCTTATTACCAGAATGATCTTCTATAGCCCCTGCCCTTCTGCCCCACCTCCCCCACACACAACCTTCTGACTCTTAAAGTAACTACAAGAGTTGTTACAGTAGGAGTTTGAGCCAAAACCTTCAGGTAGCATTGAGGAGGTTAATCCTCTCAGGCCTGATGTCCACAGCATGGCTAAGGGCCAGAGAGAGAAATCACAGGGAGTGGAAGCAGGAGTGACCTGGGTTTCATAGAGTCAGGCATTAAGGACTTGAGTACAGGCACTCTTCTAGGCCATTTAATGCAGAAGAATGGAATTGAGTGTGCAGATTAATGAGCCCCTCCCCAGGCAGTCTGAAGGGGGCAGAGTTCCCACCAATATCTGTAGGCTCAACCTTCAGTTTTGGGCTGAATCATCATCGTGGGGTGAACTTTGGGGGAAGAGCATTCACGCCTCTCTCATGGTCCTCGAAGAGTAATGCTACCACAGAAGAGTACCAGTACTCCAAGTTGATGGAGGAGGCTGGTGATCTCCCAGCAAGTAATCAAACCAGAAAGACCTAGAAAAGAGAGGGAAGGAGGTGGGTGTCCTCTTTGAATGAACCAGTTTTCTAGACCCTACACACAGATGCTCTTGTGGTGCTTGTTGAGAAACTCATGAATAGGGAGCTGTCTGCCCCAATACTACGGAATAGAGGCTGCCTGCCCAGACACAGGAATCTAACTGGGGAGGCTTCCACCTGAGAACAAAAGCAGACAGAAAACCACCATAGTAAGGATGAAGTTTCTAGATGGTTACCCCATTTTTTAGTGAGTTCTTGCTGGAGAGCTGTGAATCTTTGTTGCCCCTATCCTCGTAAGGTGCACAGTGATTAAGCTAGAAGTTCCACACTGTCCTTTCTGCCCGGTCCTCACAGAATGGGAAGAACTGTGAGCTGCACAAAATTTATGAAATACATTATGGCTCTTTTTAGGAACTGTGTTTGGGTCCCTTTTTTGCTGATGTTGCTATAATACTCATTCAAGCTGAAAACGGCCTCCAAAGATACCACTGGGACTCATAAACATTCTGCAAATATTTTTGACCAATCTTTACTCTTTTAATTAGACACAAACCACTATTAATAACTTGTGCTTTTAAACTAAAGGGCATGCATGAGCTACCACACCTATTAAGTCTCATTTAAGAAGTACCCAAAGATAACTAACTTACAACATGCATACCAGTGCAATTAAGTGGAAAACATTATTAATATAGAACCAACACCAACAAACACTGGCAGACTAACGAAATGAAGTTAAAACCACACTAACAACCAGGACAATGGTAAATGTAAGCCTTGCTGGAAAATAGACCTTTAGAATAACTGGCTTTTTTCTGTTGATTAAGATCATTTTTCCCCACCAGAAGAAGTCCCGTTATTAAGACAAAACATTTTATTTACTCTAGAACAGCCTATCATGAACTTCCCCCTACTGCTAATGAATATTAGAGGATGGAGTTCACAGGCGCATTCCTCAGCCAAATCATTCTCTGAATGTGAGAATTCCAAGAGTTTACCGCATTTTGCCTCAACGTATCTTCCAGGACTGCCAGTTTTCATTCTGATCAACGGGACTTGAGCTCTAAGACTCCACCAGCTAACGTTAACTATAAGCAACATAGCTCTGAGGTACTGCAAGGAAGACAAGACTTTAGAAAACATTACACCCCTGGGGGACTTAGCTGCTTTCTGCATTGAGCTCTCCACCCAAATTAGCGATCAAGCTTACTTTTCATTACACACTTTGCCAGCCCTAACAAGACCATTCTGAGGGATTTGGGGAAGTACTGAAGAAATGACTGCCTCAAATTTAATTCTCTAGAGGATTCTTTAAAAAAATTCACACACACTCTCTTAAATATTATAAAAACTAATCATGAGATATGTGAAAAAACCTGAACAGAGAGGAAATTCTTTTTGTGTTGCGTCTTGATAGGGATAGATGTTTAGGCACCAGAATAGTTAACTTAATTGACCATTCTTTTCTTTTTTGCTTCCTGGGCCACACTGAGTGATGCTCAGGGCTTACTCCTGGCTCTAAATTCAGGAATTACTCCTGGTGGTACTCGGGGACCATATGAGATCCACGGATCAAAACCGGGTTGGCGGATGCAAGGCAAATGCCCTATGCATTTTGCTATTACTTAGCCCTAATTTGTCACTTAAATCTGATCCACCAGAAGGTATCCAGTCAAAATAGAAATCAGGGTGGCTGAGAATGGAGAAGCATTAGGTGAAAGAAAGGCCCCAAAGATAAATCCCAAAAGAATCTTGGCATCAGAAAGGCTCAGGAGAGGGAGCAAAGATTTGATAGGAGGCCTGAGTGTGATCCCCAACTGTGAATACAACTTGAACACTATCAGGAGTGACCATGGGCACAGAATCACAGTAACTCCCTCACAGCAACTGTGTGTTCCCACAGTAAATAAAGGTAGTATCTAGACATCTTCTTCTGACCCTTCCCTCTGCCCAGCCAGATGGAAGGATATCAGGGACCTCACCCATGTGGCACATGAGAACAAGGCTGAAATAAAGCTAGGTGCTCTGGGAACTGGATACAGACCCAGATAATTCCGCAATGGGTGACAGAGTTGTAAGTCCCAACAAGAAGATACAGGTGACAAGATTTCCAGCTATGGAGTCAGGACCATCAACAGGTACACTGGACAGAGAATGGCCACAGAAAAGACCAAGCCTTCATACACTTGCGCTGACAGATGATGAGACAGACAGGCACACTGTGGATATGGACAGGGCTCAAGGCACAAGTGGCATCTTCCATCAAAAGAGGGCCCGGCACTGAGAGGGAAACAGACCCATGTGTCAAGTGTATAGATATTTCCAACTTAAGCATCTGAGTTTTGTATGAAAATCTTCATACGACTCTAATAAACCCACAAGTCCAGGAATAGTCTAATTTCTGAGTGTCATCATCATGTATCTGCCTCCTTAAAGCAACTCGGTGGTTTGAATCTTCCTAGAACAAAAGGCAACAGGAAAGAGGAAGCCCGGGCTGATGGACAACGCCATTATTATAAATGGGAAGACAGTGGGAAGACATTCACCGTTGGATCCATATTTTTGTAATTTCCTTGCTGGTGAGAGCATCCTCATGGGAGTTTAGATTGAATTTGGTGCCAAGGTAAATTAACTTTTTCTTAACAGCAAGAATATTCCATGCTCATAGGAACATGACAGAGCTATTTGCTATTGGAAATCAACAGGCATCTGGGAGCTGGTACAGCTTAGTCCAATATTTGAGATGCCTGAAGCCCCCACAAAACCAAACTGCACAAGCTCTACTAGCAAACAATATTTTGTGGGGAGCGCCACCGGGTCCCCAACAGTGCCGGGAAGCCAGTTCCCTTCTACCCTCCAAGCCGGCGAGGAATGGATGAAAACTCAGGAATCCGAGGCAGTTTCTAAAATGGGTTTTTCCTTATGACTGGTTCAGGCATGCCAAATCAGCAAAAGGAAAAGCCCGGTGCTTAGGATTCCAGGCTAGACCCCAGCCACGTTGTAGGCCAAGATGGCGCCACCACGTGTAAAAGGTTCTTTGTAAAGGGAAGGAAGACAAGACTTCCAAGAAGGGTGAGCGCTCTCACAAAGGAGAGCCCAAAAGAAGCGCCGAGAGAGGAAACCGGCTAGTTTTTACTCCCCTGTAACTCAGACCTTCCTCCCACTGTTATGGAAAGCAGGAGGGTCAAATGCGCCCTATGGTAATCCCCTCCCTGCACCTCACTGGCCCTTTTAGTATGCTAATGTTTTGAGCCAAGATCTGCCCAAATGCCTTTATAGGGTAGAGAAGGGTTTCTGAGATGGCATGTCTCTGTACCAAAGACTAATACTAATGCCAGTTAAATATTTCTCCAAGCCTTCACAAGTCTCTTCTACTTCATTGTAGTTTTGTATTTTAGTTGCCTTTGAGTATATCAGGGAGCCATGCTTGTTTGTTTCGAAGCAAAACAGAGCATTTCTCTCTGATCTAATTACTTAGGTGTCCTACGTGGCCAGGCTAATATGCTGTGAAGATCTAGCTAGTCCCACGTTGATTGTGGTAGCATGGGAGAATGTTTATACCAGCTAGTACAGCGTACATGGTCAGATAAACACGCCACATTTAGACTACCCCCTTATCTACGAAGTGATTTGCAGGAGGCAATCCAGAGCAGATGCAGCCCTTAGAGTC